>CAUYQG010096763.1:0-33954 GCA_963574415.1 Tarsius wallacei
TTTTTTGAGTCGGAGTCTCACTCTGTCGCTCAGACTGGAGTGCAGTGGCCGCTCCCGGCCACCGCGGCCTCAACCTGCTGGGCTCCGGCGATCCTTCTGCCTCAGCCTTCCGAGTAGCCGGAACTAAAGGCGCGCGCTACCATGCCCGGCTACTTTTTGATTTATTGTGGAGAAGAGGTCTCGCCAAGTTGCTCAGGCGGGTCTCGAACCCGCGGGCTCAGGCAATCCACTCACCTCAGCCTCCCAAGGCGCGGGATTACAGGCTGAGCCACCGAGCCCGGCTCCTTCCTTAAACTTTTACAGGACTTTTCACCCTGCTCGATTTTTCTCATTGCCACACATTGACCTTGCTGTTTCCAATAAACTAAAGTAGAAACTGACCTAAGATTGTGTCTTGGATTCAGATCCCCTAACACAATAGCAATTGTGCAAATTAAAGATTTAGCATTCCTAACGGGCCACTCCTACTGTAACAAGATGGCAAATTTGCAAGAACATGACATGTAGTTTGCTTAAATCTCACCTAATGCCACGTTGTCACAAAAGGAAAGGAGAAGTCCCTAACATTTTACTTAGCTACAGCATAATCGTTGTGGCAGCTGTGCATGGAGCAGCGTAAAACAGATAAATAAGCATGTGTGCACTAATCAGCCTACAAGCTGGGAGTTCTTAATACAAGTTACTGGGAAGTCTACAATCATATGAGGAGAAAGAGATACATTTTTAAATGATAGGATATAATCCAAAATGATAGGACAGGTGTTAGAAGAGAGAAATGCACAAGTATACTACATTGAAAGCACTCTGAGGTAAGTATCAATTCCCCATTCACATGAAACTGAAGGTCAGAGAAGTTAAGTGAATCACCCAGGGTCACACAACAGAGTCCAAATTTGAAAACAGATTTTCAACTCAGAACAAATCTTTCCTTTTCATTCTGCCACGGCCTTTCAAAATTTTCATAGAGTTGTGGTCACATTATTTTTATTTTTTATTTTGGCTTTGTGCCGTTAATGCTTAAGGAGAAATACTAATTCTCTGCAATAAGGTAGCAGGGGAAAGGCCAAGAGGATCACCTGAAATGTGTGCTTCCTTATCTGTGCTACCATATCTACTGAAGCTGAAGTCAGCTTCTTGCGCCTCCCTTCACACTGGACTTTTCCAGTTCCTCCACATCCTCTGGTGCCTATCACACTTCCCCTGCCTTGCCCTTCAAGAGCCAAATAAACAATTACTCCACTATTAGAAAGAAGTGGTAGAAAACAGAGGCAAAAACTCCACACTGTCAGTTCTGTCACTTCTTATTCACATATGTAAATTTCTGCTACAGAAGTATAGTGATCTGTAAGTCTAATTACTTTTAAGCCTTCTTTAAGACAACATATGGAACCTATTATAATACTCAGTGACTTCTTCACTTTTGCTTCTGCTCTGCAGAGTGATGGGTTTATGATTTACAGCTCAAGTGAATTCACTTCTCAGGTTCATTGCTCCAATTCTGGTTGACACTGATCCTGGAAACCAGAAAGATTTTAACTGTGAACTTCATTGTGAAAGTGACTTGGACACTAGCGAAGCTCAAGCAGACTCTCAGTCAGCTTCTTTGCACTCCCTCCACTTCTCCACTCTAGTCAGGACAAAAAGATACGTGGAGTTTTATGTTTTACTCTTCTGTGTGCCCTTAAAAGGAATCCCAGGCTCATTACTTTGTAAGTATAATATTATGAAGAGGATGAAGTACAGTGAAGTCAGATCCAAATATTTTTGAGGTCTTACCTGAGAAATAAGCACATTGATTAAGTCAGCCTAGAAATCTGTCAACAGGCTGCCTGGTGAAGGTTGATTAAATCTCTCCCTCCCTACAGGTTTCCTTGCCACAGACCTCCAGAGTTGTTTAGACTTTGCTCTGGTTCCTACTGGACTAATTAGTCAAAATTATGTTCTGTACTCTCCAAATTAAAATCTGGCAGCCTGGCCTTCCATGTATAATAGACCGTCATAGCCAGTCTCACATAACCACAAAGGAAATTGAAATAGAAAGGCAAGGCCTTGGATACACTCAAGCGGTATATTAGCAGCAATATCAATTTTAAATGTAAGAGTCCCCAATGCTTTAGTCTGAGCCACTGGGTCAACCTAACACACTCACTTCATTATCTCAGGGAGAGGAGGTAATGAGTTAAACTCTGTTGTGATCCTATGTGACTAGAACAGACCATGTGGCTGCTGGGTCCAGCTTGGGACTTTGACCAGAGAACCCTGTTGCTTGGTCTTAGCCAGCTTTTGAAAGGGAAGTTGCTTTGTATCACAGCCAAAAGTCACAGGAATGCCTGACACCATGCCCAATATGGAACAGGCTTTATACAATAGAGAAATTATCAACACCTTTATAAAATTTCCCTTTACTAATTCTAAGTCCTTGCCCCTCAAAAACAGAGCAACTACACACAAACAATCTTTATGAGGTATGTTTTGCACACCTCATGTTAAGGGTATATTCTATGAGTTTTGACAAATAGTATACAATATACCCATGTTACCAACACTAATGTCATGACATAGAGCATTTCCCTTACTTTAAAAGATGATTCTCTTAAGCCCCTTCCCAGTTGATTTGTATTCTTCAGGGTATATTCCCAGTAGGGGGATTGCGGGGTCATACAGGAGGTTGGTGTTTAGAGCTTTTAGGAAGTACATTTAACTTTGTAAGAAACTGCTGAAACTGTTTTTCAAAGTGGTTGTACAATTTTATATTCCCATCATCAGTGTATGAACGTCTCAGTTGTTTCCTCACCAACAATTGGCATCTTTGGTTCTTTAATTTCACCCACTCTAGTGGTCTAAGATGTGTAGTGAAACATCACAACATTGTGGTTGTGATTTTCATTTCCCTAATGATGAATGACATTGAGCATCTATTCATGGATATACTGGCTGTCTGTATATCTGCTTTGGTAAACTTTGTCCAAATACGCCCATTTTTATTACCTTTATAATTGGTTCTATTAGTGAGTTGGAAGAGTTCTTTATATATTCTGGATACCAGTTCTTATAATATGAAATATTGTGTGTGTGTGTGTGTGTGTGTGTGTGTGTGCATGTGTGTACACATTTTTTCTCCCAGTCTGAGTTCTGCTTTTAAATTTGCATTTTCTTACTGGTATTTTACAAAGAGCAGAAATTTTAAATTTTGATGTGGCTAAATTTATAAATTTCTTTTTTATATTCATGATTTTTAGGGTCCTATCTAAGAAATCTTTGCCTACCTGAAGGTTATAAAGTTTCTTCTTAAAGTTTTATAGGTCTAGCATTTACATTTAAGACTATGACCCATTTTAAGTTAACCCTGTGTATCATAAAGTAAGGGTTGTGGTACATTTTTTCTAAGTAGGTAATAAGTCAATCCAAACCATTTGTTGAAAAGGAAATCTATTTCATGTTGAACTACCTTGGCATCTTTGTTGGAAATCAACTTGCCATACATGTGTGGGTTTGTTTCTGGGTTCTCCATTGTGTTTTATTGGTCTATGTATTGAAACTATGCAAATATCACACTTTGTTTGATTATTACAGCTTTATACTAAGTGTTAAAGTCAGTAAGTGTAAGTCTTTTTAATTTATTCTTCCGTTTCAATATTTGTTGGGCTATTCTAGGCATTTCAATTTCCATATAAATTTTAGAATCAGCTTGGAAACTTCTATAAGAAAGGCTGTTTAGATTTTAGTGTGATTCCATCGAATCTATAAATCAATTTGGAGAGAATTGAAATCATCAAAAATATTGGGTCTTCCAATCCATAAACATAGTAAACCAGTTTATGTAAGTACTATTTAATTTCACATAGAAATGTTTGTAATTTTCAGGATGGAGGTCTTGCACATTTGTTATTTAATTAACCCCATTGTTGGGGTTCTCCAGAAAAGCAGAACCAACCATATATATGCATACACATATATATTTGGCTAATGTAATTACAGAGACTGAGAAGTCACACCATCTGTAAGCTGGAGATGCAGGAGACCCAATGGCATACGTCTAGTCTAAGCCCTTTTGCCTAAGAACCAGAAGAGCCGTCAATAAGTTCCAGTCCGAGTCCAAAGGCATGAGAACCAGGAGAGCCATTGGTATAAATTCCAGTCTACGTGTAGGAGAAGACTGATGTCCCAATTTGAAAACAGGTAGAGAGAAAGATCTCTCCCTTACCCTGCCTTTTGTTCTATTCAGGCCTGTAATAGAATTAGATGAGGCCCTTCCTGCCCACTCAAATGTTAATCTCAAGGTTAAGCCGGGTGCATTGTCTCATGCATATAATCCCAACACTGTAGGAGGTCCAGGCTGGAGGATTGCTTGAGCCTAGGAGATGGAGACCAGCCTAGGCAACATAGCAAAACCTTATCTTTAGTAAGTAAGCAAGTAAATAAATAAACTTAAAAGAGTTAAATTCATCCAGAAACACTTTCATATATATACCCAGAAGTTTTATTTAGCTGAATATCTGGGTACCCCATAGCCCAGTCAACTTGACACAAAAAGTTAACCATCACACCCATGTATTTTACGTTTTGAAATGCTATTGCAAATGATATTGTCTTTTTTCATTTCGATTCTTATTTGTTTATTGCTAATACATAAAAATAAAATTATTTTTTGCATATTGAATTTGTATCCTGAAATCTTGCTAAAATCACTTCATGGTTCCATTAGTTTTTAAATAGATTCATGAGGATTTGCTGCATGCTTGATCATGTCATCAGTGAATTAAAATAATTTTACTTGTATCTTACTAATCTGTATGCCTCATTTCTTTTCCTTGTCTTACTGCACTGGTAAGAATCTTCAAAAGAATGCTGAATAGAAGTGAAGAGTGAATGTCCTTGTCTTGTTCTAGATCTTAGAGCAAAAGCATTCAGGTTTCACAATAGTTTTTTAACAGTTTAATGAGATACAATTTACATATCATAAAAATGTGACCACTTAAAGTGTAAAATTTAGTCATTTTTAGTATATTCATAGAAATGTTCCATCTTAGCCTTTTATCAGCTTGAGGAGGCTCCCTTTTAGTTTATTGAAAAATTATTATCATGATGTTATATGATATGTAATGGATGTAAATTTTGTCAAATGGCTTTTCTGTACCGATGGAATGACCATAATGTTTCTAATGTTGTGATAATAAGATAAAGTACATTACTTGTGTTTGTTTTGTTTTGTTTTTAAGAGCCAGTGTCTTTCTCCATCACCCAGGCTGGAATGCAGTGGCACAATTATGGTTTACTGTAGCCTCAAACTCTGAGACACAAGTGTTCCTTCCACCTCAGACTCCCAAGTAGTTGAGAATTCAGGTGTTCACCAACATGCTTGGCTACTTTTTTTATTTTTTATTGTTTGTAGAGACAGAGTATTAATGTGTTGCCCAGGCTGGTCTTGAACTCCTGGCCTCAAGTGATATTCCCACCATAGCCTCCAAGGTGCTAGGATTACAGGCATGAGCTACTGTGTCCAGACCATTAGTTAATTTTTTAATATTAGGCAATCTTGTATTCCTAGGATAAGCATCACTTGGTCATAGTGTATTATGCTTTCTATTTAATTTTGGTTTGCTAATATTTTGTTAAAGATTTTTGGTCCATGTTCATGAGGGATTTTATTCTGTAGTTGTCTTTTCTTGTAATATTTTTATCTGGTTTTGTTATTAGGAAAATGCTGACTTTATAAAATGAGAATGTTTCTCCTTCTATATTTTTAAAAGGAATTTACATAGGATTGATGATACAGGTTAAGCATCCCAAATACAAAATGAAATCCAAAATACTCCAAAATCTGAAGCTTTTTAAGCATGGTATGATGCTCAAAGGAAATATTTATTGCAGCATTTCAGATTTCAAATTTTGGGATCTGGGATACTCAACTAGTAAGTAAAATGCAAATACTACAAATTCTGAAAAAATTCAAAATCCAAAACACTTCTGGTTCCAAGCACTTTGGATAAGGGATCCTCAACCTGTATTTCTACCTTAAATGTTTGGTACAGTTCACTAGGTAAGCCATCTGAGCCCATAAATTTCTTTATGAAAAGGTTTCTAATTACAAATTAATGTGTTTAAATGGTATTCAGTTTTCTATTAATTCTTGAGTTTGTTTTCATTGTGTCTTTCAAGGAATTTTTCAATTTCAACAAGGTTATTGAATTCATTAGCATCAAGTTTTTTAAATAATATTCCCTTGATTACCCTTTTAATATGCATAGGGTCTTAGAGAGTCCCCTTTTCATTATCTATATTTATAATATTTGTCATCCTTTTTAAAAAAAATCAATATAGTCAACAGTTTACCTATTATATTGATCTTTCCAAATAATCAGACTTTTATTCCATTATTCTTTATTGTTTTTCTATTTCATTAATTTCTACTCTTTTTTTCCTACTAATTTGGAGTTTAATTTGCTTTTATATTTCTAGCTTAAGATGGAAGCTTGACGTGTTGCTTATAGAGTTTTCTTCTTTTCTAATTAAGCTTTTAAGCCTATAAATTTCTCTTTAAGCTACATTTCACAAATTTTGATCTGTGTGTTTTGTTTTTATTCAGTACAAAATATTTCCTAACTTCCCTGTGATTTCCTTTTTGAACCATGTATTATTTTAGAAGTATGCTGTTTGATTTATACATATTTTGGGGACTTTCCAGGTGTTTTTCTATTACTTATTTCTAATTTAATCCCTTGTGGTTATAGAATATACTCTACATAATTTTTTAAAATTTTGTTTTTTTATAGAGATGTGGGGAACAAATAAGGATTAATTACACAAGTAGGCTGCATGCAAGTGAAGTTTGGGTCTCCAACTGATTCTCACTTCTCCTGGTTGGGGACCAGGTACCATATGTGCCCCCCCCCCCCCGCGCCCCCCGCCCTGGCAGTGCTCAAGGATCACTGATCCCTCCCTTGTGCTATTGTGATTAATGTTCAGGACCCAATATGAGTGAAAGCATGTGGTATTCAGTTCTTTGTTTTTGTGATAGATCACTAAGTACGATGGTCTCCAACTCCATTAAATTTGCTACAAAGTCCATTTCTGGAGATTTGTTTAATGGTTGAGCATATGGTCTTAGTAAATGTTTCAAATATACTAGAACAGAAAGTGTATTTTACATTTGTTGAGTGGAGTATCCAATAGCTGTCCAATTAAAGCCAGGCACAGTATTGACTCACATCCCAGCACTTTGGGAAGCCAAGGTAGGAAGATTGCTTGAAGTCAAGAGTTCAAGACCACCCTGGGCAACAAAAATGAGACCTTATCTCTACAAAAAAATTTAAAAATTAACCTGACACAGTGGTGTGCACTTGTATTCACAGCTACTCAGGAGAATGAGACAGGAGTATTGCTTGAGCTAAGAAATTCAAGGCTACAGTGAGCCATAATCATGCCACTGTACTCCAAAATGGGCGGGGAAGAAGTCAGGCACTGTGGCTCACACCTGTAATCCCAGCATTCTGGAAGGTGGAGGCGAGAGGACTGCCTGAGCCCAGGAGTTCAAGACCAGCCTGGACAATTTGGTGAGACCTCGTCTCCACAATAAATCAAAAAATTAGCCAGGCATGGTGGCACATACCTGTGGTTGTAGCTATTTGGAAGGCTGAGACAGAAGGATTGCCTGAGCCCAGAAAATCGAGGCTGTGGTGACCGAGAGCATGCCACTACACTCCCCCACGGGCAATAGAGTGGGATTCTGACTCAAAAAAAAAAAAAAACAAATTAAGTCAAGTTGGTGGATAGGTTAATTCTTCCATATTCCTATTTATTTTCTGTCTAGTTGTTCTATCAGTTGCTGAAAGGAGTGGTGAAATCTGTAATTATAATTATAGAGTTGTTTTTTTCTCTTTTACAATCTGTCAAGTTCTTAATGAATTTCAAGGTTTGGTTACTAGGTGAACACATATTTAGAATTGTTATGCCTTCTTGATTAATTTTGACCCCTTTATTGTAAAATATCCCTCTTAATCTCTGGTACTATTTTTTTATTCCGAAGCCTACTTTTTTTATTATTAGTATAACTAAAACAGCTTTATCTTTCCCACCTTTTCTCTTTTGTGTCTTTATACTAAAATGTATTTTTATAGAACACATAATTGGGTTTTTTAAAATTCAGTCTCACAATCTCTGACTTTTCACTGGAGAGTTTAGACCATTTACATTTAGCATAACTATTGATCTATCTGTGTTTAAATCTACTATCTTGCTGTTGTGTGATCTGTCACATTTGTTGTTTGTTTTTTCCTATTTTCCTGCTTTCCTTTGGATTGGCTAAGTAGCTTTAAATTCAATTTTATTAATACTATTGGTTTATTAGCTATACTTCATTTTTAAAACATTCATCTAAAGCATATAATATTCATCTTTAACTTATCTGCCTTAAAAAAAGTATAATATTTTACATGTAATGTAAGAATTTTGCAAGAATGTACTTCCATTTCCCCCTCCTGTCCTGTGTGCTATTGTGGTTATACATTTTGCCTTTTCATGTTATAAATCCCCCAATACATTTTTTGTTTGTATTAAGCAATCAGCCGGGCTCGGTGGCTCAGCCTGTAATCCCATGCTTTGGGAGGCTGAGGTGAGTGGATTGCCTGAGCCCGTGGGTTCAAGACCCACCTGGGCAACTTGGCAAGACCTCATCTCTACAATAAACCAAAAATTAGCCAGGTGTGGTAGTGTGTGCCTGTAGTCCCAGCTACTTGGAAGGTTGAGGTGGAAGGATCGCCGGAACCCAGCAGGTCAAGGCTGCAGTGGCCAGGAGCGGCCACTGCACTCCAGTCTGGGCAACAGAGTGAGACTCCAACTAAAAAAAAAAAAAAAATTACCTTTTTAAAATTTTGTAAATGATTTTAAAAAGAGTCCTTATTATTTACCCACATATTTACCATTTTCAGAGCTCTTTATTCCTTTGCATAGATCCACATTTTCATCAGGTATCATTTTCCTTCTGACTGAAGAATGTTCTTTAATATATCTTGTAGTGCAGGTGTGCTGGCCAAAAACTCTCACAACTTTTGTGTGTCTAAAAAAGGTTTTTGTTTCGCCTTCATGTGTGAAAGGTATTTTCACTGGGTCTAGAATTCTAAGTGGACAAATTTTTTTTCCAGCACCTTAAAGATATTATCCCACTGTCTTCTGACTTGCATAGTTCCTAAAGAAAAATCTGTTGTACTTATGCTGTTGTTTGTCTGTGTGAAATATGCCCTTTTTTCTCTATCCACTTTTAAGATTTTTTTCAAAATTAGTAACTTGATGTGACTGATTATGAGGTTTTTGGTGTGGTATTCTTAGCCTGTATCTTACTTCATGTTCTGAGCTTCATAGATCTATGAGTTTACACTTTTGTCATTATTTCTTCAAACATTATTTCTGTTCTGTTTTTCTCTCTTCTCTTCTGAAGACTCCAATTTACTAATGTTAATCAATTTGCTATTGTCCCAAGTCTCTTTTTTTTGCTCATCTTTTCTATTTCTGTGTGTAAGCTTCAGTTTTTGTTTGTTTGTTTTAGAGACAGAATCTCACTCTGTTGCCTAAGCTGGAGTGCAATGGCATGACCATAATTCACTGTAACCATGAACTTCTAGGCTCAAGTCACCCTTCTGCCTCAGCCTCTTGAGTAGCTGGAGCTATAGGTGCATGCCACCACACCTGGCTAATTTTTTTTCTTTGTAGACTGAACTCTGGTCTCAAGCAAACCTCCCACCTCAACCTTTCAAAGTGCTGGAATTACAGGTATTCACCATTCCCAGCCTAAGTTTCATTTGGATCAGTTATATTACCATGTCTTTTAGTTAATGTATGTTCAATAAGTGATTGGAAGCAGAGATTTGGGATCAGGAAATAAGTCAAGTCTAGAGAATTGTGGGTGAGGGGACATTACTTTGAGTTCCACATATCCAACCGCCAATTCAACCTTTCCACCTGGATATCTCAGGATTTTTTTCTTCTGTTTTGTTTATCTTCATCCTAAACTTCATTCTTTTCTAACTCCACCCACCCAAAGCTCTACCCAGATCATCTATGACACTTCCACCTTGCTAAGTACCCACATCTAATCAATCATCAAGTCCTGTTCTGTCATCAAAACATATCTCCTTAAAGTTTCAAACTGACACTTCCCCAAACTGTAGCTTTCCAACTCCCTAGATCAAGTTACTGTTAACCCATCAAAACTGCTTCTTATCTGATATCTATACATAAACTCCTACTCCCTTCCCATTCAATCCATTCTCTGTATGTTAGGTCCTGGGACTACAGCAATGAACAAAAAAGCCGCAGTTCCTGGCTTGAAGGGCCTGCAGCCAAATGAGGGGAGACTGTCAATAAACACAATATGAACAAGTCAGTATTATGAGAGGAGAAATAGACAAGTTAAGCAAAATAATCTTCTGCCAGAAGGGCAGCCCAAGAATGAAGATTTTTGCATGTTGGCAGCATTCCTGGGTGTATAAGGGGTCAATGGGAAAGAAATAAAAGAATGGTAACACAGTTTGTATGTGAAGTGGGAGTGCAGGGGCAGTATGAAAAATTTCATTTCAGGTCACGCATGCTGTGTTGGTGCCAGAGGCAAAGGATTGACTCTTCTGTGGTATTTTTTTATGAGCCAGGCACAGGCAAGCTGTGTACTTCCAGGCATCTTTTGACTCTAATATTTTGGCATTAAGCTTTCCATTAATGATTTTTAAGGGCCTTGCTATATCTCCCTGGTGATTTATCAACTGTACTTTTCCCTTACTTCATTTCACAATTTTCTCTCTGCTATATATCTTAGTGAATCCTTCCTTTTACTTTTGGCAGACTCTATTTTTTTAAGGAATACTTTATCCTCGTCTTTCAGCTTCTTTTCTCACACCTTCTCTTATATTTTAAATCCTCTCTTCTTCTAATGCCACCTTCATTCAGTTTCTCTTCTCTTCATCCCACTGAACCAAGTTATCTTGTTTCTAAGGCCCCCTTTCCTTTACAAATATTTGCTTCTTCCCAATAAACTCCAGCTGTGTCACATGAAGGCTCTATGGCCTTAATAGAACAAAAGAGAAGCCACATCAAAGACATCAGGAGATGGAGTGGTGCTATCAGATTCTCCTCTGGGAAGGGACAAATACTCTCCTCATGACTGCATCCCTCTACACTCTAGAGATACATGTGCACTGGGAGAGAAGGAAAGTCTGTAATTTCCTTGGAATGACTTCTTATTCAACTACAAGGAGGAGAAGAGACCATACTGTAGTCAAGGCAACACTAACAGAGGTGTGGACCTGCTCAGCAAGTGTCTCAGCACACACTCAACTTGGACTATCAATCAATGAATGAAAATCAATCCATGACATATGAGGCAACTGGAAAGGAATGAAATGAAGTGTGGTTGCCTCTAAGTGCTATCCCAGTTCAGCAGAGGACTGGAATTCACAACTGACCTTTCAGCTCACCCTGCATTTGTATGAAAGATGAAGAATGGAAACAGCACTATCCAGTTGAGAACAAAGCTATGACACTGATAATATAGATAACACTACTGCACTCTTATTCTGTGCTTAGCACTTTACACTCATTATGTCATTTAAACTTCATTCCATTTATAGTGGTGCTGAGAAATAAATAAGTAAAATTCAAATTTTCTCTACATTATGTACTATCTCATAGACACAGAACTGATTCTTCAACACAACCAGTAACAGTGAATCCAGGATTCCACCCAAGTAGCCCAAACTCAAAGCCCATTTCCTAAGCCACTATGCCAGTAATCTTGAAATATTTTTGCTTATGTACCCCTAAAGCAATTCTAATAAACTATTTACCATTTGTACATTTTAGGTTGATATGAAAAAATTTTCATTGTAAGTTTAAATAGTCACAAATGATATAATTTCTGGCATATGACAACTATTGGAATATTTTAAATATCTTAAATTTATATCACTTTTTAAACATATTCAGTGGAATATAAATATGATAGCAATTTGATCTCCATCAGCACCATTTAAAATATACATAAACTGTCTCTTTAATAGAAGTAATCTCTGCTCCCCTTCCCACCCCACCTTGTAACCACCTGAAAACATGTATTTGCTCAAGAGGCGAGAACACCTCTTCTGTGCCCAAACAAAACATCATCTCCTCTGACAGGCTTTCTTTGACCACCCTCCTGCTTACTTTCTTCAAAGCATTGATCATGATCTGAAATTATCTTGTACATTTGCTAAGTTACTTGTTCTCCCTCAGTTGTATATTAGCCATGGGGGAAGAGTCTATCTCAGTCATCACCATATCCTGAATACATAGTCATTCCTTTAGCTTCTTGAATTGTATTTCTGTTTCACCTTTGTTATAAAATTTTATCTTAGGGTAAAATAGTTTTAAATTTAAAAGTCTCATATATTAATAGAAAATAATTTTTTAAACTTCTGTGACTACAAGACTGTGAGTTAAATAACACTTTGCTGAGTTATATTCTCAATAATTGATCAAAACAATACAATATATGTGTTCTCTGGCACAGGGTTGAGTATGACTCAGATGCAAAAAAATGAAAAATCCAGTAGTAGGGTTAAGTTAACATCACAGGGGACATCTGCATGAAATAATAAATGAAACAAGAAAATAAATGCCTGCCCAATAAGAAGAAAATTCCCCCACCCACAATATGCATTCATTCAAGAAATATTTTTGAAAAGAGAGAAAAATCTTTGAGTCATGATTTCACAATCACTATGGTAGAAATAAATTCCATATTCTTTGTGGCCTAAGACGTTAGCACTATGACATCCATACAGGTGACCCCAAAAGACAAGGATGAGCCAAGACCCAGAGATCACTCCTAATGGTAGGTTATGACCCTTTATTTGATTAATTCATTAAACAAATATTTATTGAGCACTTAAATATATGCCAAACCCATTTTGAGTGACTGGGGATACAGTGGTGAATAAAATATGCAAAATCTCTGCATTCTCGGTCCAACTGGGGTGGTATAACAAAATACCATAAACTAGGTGCTTATACACAACAGAAATTTATTTCTCACAATTCTGGAAGATGAAAAGCCCAAGATAAGGGTCCAGTAGATTTGTTGCCTGGTGAGCATTCATTCTCTGGTTCACAATCAGTGCCTTCTTGCTGTGTCCTCACAAGGTGAAAAGAATAAGGGATCTCTCTGAAACCTCTTATGAGGGCACTTAACCCATTCCTGAGGGCTACTCCCTCATGGCTTAGTCACATACCAAAGGCCTCACCTCCAAATGCCATCGCATTGGGGATTAGGTTTGAACACAGGAATTTGGGGAGAATACAAACATTCACCCCATAGTTCATGGACATCCCATTCCAGTGGCTACTTTACACCTTGTCTTGGAATTTGTAAGGTTTCAGTCAAAAGCATCATTTGAAAAAAAAAAATCGAGCGTTATCCTTCTAATTCTGTTTGTTTGTTTGTTGGAGTCTCATTTTGTCATCCAGGCTGGAAGGCAGTGACACATTCATAGCTCATCATAGCCTTGACCTCCTATGCTCAGGTGATCCTTCTGCCTCAGCCTCCTGAGTAGCTGGGTCTACAGGCATTTCACCACACCTAGCTAATTATTTTCATTTTTGCAGAGATGAGGTCTTGCTGTGTTGCCCAAGCTAGTCTCATACTCCCGGGCTCAAGTGATCCTCCTGTCTCAGCTTCCCAAAGTGCTGGGTTTACAGGTGTGAGCCACCATGCCCAGCCCTCTAGATTTTTTTCAACTGCCCATCCTACTGGCATCCGATCACCAAAGGCAAAGAAAGACCATGCAGCTCATAGCTATGCTGGGACTCTTCAAAGCCACTGATAAAAATCACCCCCTCACAGTCAGTTTGCTCAGCCTGGAACCTGGGATCACTGATAATCTGCCTTGGTAAAATTAAGGTTTCACTGGGAATTCCCAGTTTGTTCTTTTTTTTAAGAATGCCACAAAACATTTCCTTATTTTAGATCAGAAAACTTGATCTCTACAACTCCACTCTACTTTAGGAATTGGAATTAAGGTCCCCATCAGACCACCGTCTCTATGCTCTTGTTACCAGCCAACCTCCACAACAGTGAAGACATAAACTAAATTATTCCATGACTTACTGTGTTTACTTCCTTGTCCAAAAAACCAAGTCATCTTAGTAAAATTTGCTTAAAACCAAGCCTCCGAAACCTAAGAATTGTTCACATGAACACACACACACACACACACACACACACACACACACCACACACACATGTATTCATTCACTCAAGCATACATGGAGAGTTCCAAAGTCACAGTATTAAGTCAGCAGCAAGAGTTATTTCAGCTGAACTAAAAATGAATCACTTACAACCTGAGGCTGTCCTGCTGGCCCCTGACGGCTCCCTCCCACTTGGGTTGGCAATGGCAGGCTGTCAAGTGAGTACCTCACAGCCTCCTCACACTGTTACAGGCCTCACACTGAAGCTTTGCAAAGATAAAATAATAACTGCGCGTCAGTCAGCCCTTCTCTAACTAGCTCTGTGCAACATCTGTCAAGACCCCCCCAGGCTAGCTCCTGCCAGGAAATTACTACTGCCAGAGGAATGGCCGGCAGTGCAAGCACAGCCCCTCACTGGTAAGTATTTTTCTCATTTCCATGGCTCTTCACATTTGGAAAATACTGTATGATCATTTTAATTATATGATTTAGGGAGCTTTAATCCTCGGAACAACTCCGCCAAGTAAATCTGTACTGCGACGCTAGTTTTATAGTCAGGAAAACTGAGAGACTTGCTCCAGACCACACAGCACTTGGCATCTGTGACTAACCCTTAGCGTGGATAGATAGAATGACCTGTAACAGTATCTATTTGCTAACAGAGATGTCATCAGAGGTGTTAACTGGAAATGTCTTCTGCTTCTCCTCTGCCCCGCCTTCCATTGCCAGCATCCTGGGAAGACTGTAAATACTTGGGAGAAACTTAATGAGTTGTAGTCACCAGGACAAAGCTTGAGACAGTTGCTGAATCCACTGAGCACCACAGGTTCAGTCAAATGTAGAGTGGGATTTCTAGACAATTATAAGAGGAGGTGGACTGGATTTCCCTCCCAGGCTTGCCAAGGGGGCACCTAAAGGCCCCTAGACTTTCACCTCTGTATCCCACGCAGCCTTAGGTGAAGAAGAGGGAGGTGCGAGACGTAGTAAGAGTGGGCTGTGGGGAAGTGCTCTTCTCGGGGAGCTTCTCTGCACCCCACACACTTCCCACACACTCATTAAGTGCAGTGGGCATAGGAGTATTGGAGGGCTCCCAGAAAACTGCTCACTGAAGCTGAGAGTGGCCGCAGGCTTCACGGGCTGAACCTCAGTGAACTGCTTCCAGGGCTGTTCAGGGGCGAGACTGACAGGTGTCCTCCAGAATCCCATTTCTGTGAACAGAGCCTGGGGTTGCTTCCCATTAGAGGATGGCAGGAGCCAATGTGCAAAAGTAGAGTGCTGGGCAAAGGTGGCAACTATGCTCACATGAGGATGTCTGAGTTGCCCAGGATCAAGTGCAGGCCGGCCGCAAGGATACTGCTGGCTTGAGGCATCCTGCAGGGACCCTGTCTAAAAGGGCTGACTCTTTGACAAAGTTACAAAGGGTTGACTCCTTGGGGTCAACTCCCAGGAGCAGGAGCTCAGGATAAACTCAAAGAACAGTGGAGCAGAGCGGTCCCCAGAGTGGGCCTCCCAGCATCTTCGAGTAACTAAAGAGAATAAGAACACATAACCGTGAGAGAGGAGATGTGTGAGCACATCATACATGGAAAGCATCCAGGGCCAAGAGAAAGCTGGCAGCCAGATAAGCAAAAGGATTTTGCCCCTTTCCATCTAGCCACCTGCTTCCATGACTTCTCTAATCCTGGGAAAGACCCAGAAAAAAACAGGAGATGGAAAAACAAAAGCGAGAAGGCCTACTCTAGTCACACCTTTCAGGGATTCAAGTGTAATAATCTTCTCTCTCACCACTGGCTCCTTCCCCCACCAGATCTTTGTCCTTGCCCTTCCCCAACTCTATCCTGGGACCCAGGTGCCTTCGTGGATCTTAGCATGATTGGCCACCAGAAGTGAAGGTGGCTCTCAGGTTGCAAGTTAAGGCTTAGAAAGAGCTGGGGGATGGTGGGTGGCAGAACAATGAGCTCCCTCAGCACTAGCACCCACATGCGGGCACAGGTAAGAGCCTGCAGTCCCAAGTGGACCACCTGCTGAAGACCATGCAGGGCGAGCTGCAGGCAGGCAACAAGAAGAATGACCTCACAAGTGCGAGGAGCCCATGGGTAAGGAGAAGAGTAAGTCATGGCTGCTTCAGGGAACTCACCAACGAGGTGATCACAGCTAAGCAAGAAGGAAGTTCTTGATGCTGCAGGTGAATGTGTCTGGCCACATACTCCTCCTTGTTGGACATCAAGGAGGCCCAAAACCACCGCCGGAAGGACAGGGACCAGGAGCAGGTACCAGAGAGTAAGCCTCAGCTGCAGGCGCCCCACTGTGTGCACAGCCACGCAACTTGCCCCACACAGGGCCCACTGTAGGACAGCACCCATCTCTTTCAGCACAGCCAAGTTCAGCAACAAGCTGCATGGAGGAAGCCTGATCATGTTGACTCCTTATTAAGTACCAGCCTCAAATTCACATAATGGGAGTCAGGGGCCCACAACACATGATCATCAGCCTTTGCTTTCCAAGATTCAACTCAGAAATAACTGTGACAACTTACCAGAATGGGGAGATCACAACTCAAAATGAAATACAATCCATTTGTGAAAGCGTCCCTTGATGCAAGGGAAAGAAGCAATTACAAAGACATGATGGAAGAACCCACGAGAGCCAGAAAACTGGGTCCTCCCACTCAGGAGCGTTACTTATTCCTGAAACCAGCACCCTCTGTCCACCTGCCAACCTCATCCTCAGCTGGAGGCCCCCCTCCCTTCCCTGAACACATAGCTGTGAAAGGCACCCTGCCCTGAGGAACCAACGTTCATCCCTTACCCCAGCCTTGACACTCACTGGAACAATTCTCCAACATACTCAACAATTCATCTGTACGTTCATCCATGCACCAGTCCCTGACAACTGGTCCAGCCTCAGAAGCCTGCCCACACCAGCATGCTCCCCATGACTTAAAGCACAGGTCCACCTACTAGCTCCAAGATCCCCACTGTACGAAGAGACCGTCACGGTCATGGATGTCCCTGACAGCCAGTACAATGCTCAGCTCAAGGTCACCCTGTGGCCTTAAGGACAGCCATGTTGCCACCTTCCAGGTGAATCAAGACCCTTATCTTCAAAGACGCGATGACTTTTTTGTTGCGGTATCCAGTGTTCATTAGATCTACTAGGTACAAAATGGCAGTCTCATGGGTCAAAGAAAGGAAATACTGCCTTATTAGCTTTCATTTTATAATAAGTGGGGGAATATCATTCAGCTATTTACCAGAGTCCCATTGCCACCACCTCTTTGCCTGTCATTGGCAGTAGCAGTGTTGTGCTAAGCTGTTTATGGGCTATTGGTGAGTTCTCGTGTGGAAGCAATGAAGTTGGCCTAATTCACATGATTCACAGTAATATACATATGTATGTGTATGTGTGAATATTTTATATTTATTTATATATTATATATAACATTAAAAAGTATATGTATATACTATTTGCTAGGATCTAGAAATTCCTTGATTGTTAGTTTCCATATAGCATATAGTTGACTTTGGCACACCAGAATGTATAAACTCCAGTGGTTCAACTTTAGTAAGATAAAAAGTAAACTTTAATTTCCTTTTCTGTTGCTTTCAAGTACTTTTCAGGGCTCTTTTGTGGCAGGTGTCATAGAGCTGAGCTGTTAAGGACAGAATAAAATCACAGTTGAGGACAGCAGATGTTAGTTGAATTGGAAATTTGACTGCTCTGCCAACCAGAATGTGTTTAAGTAGCTAAGTCTCTTGTATTGCTTTTTGGTTTTGTGTTTGAGACAAGGTCTCACTCTGTTGCCCGGGTTGGAGTACAGTGGCGCAATCATAGCTTACAGCAGTCTCAAACTCCTGTCCTCAAACAATCCTCCCACCTCAACCTCCCAAGTAGTTAAGATTACAGGCATGTGCCAACATGCCCAACTAATTTTTTAAATTTTTTGTAAAGATGGGGGGGGGGTCTCACTATGTTGCCCAGGCTGGTCTAGAACTCCTGACCTCAAGCAAATCTCTTGCCTGAGCCTCCCAAAGCCATGGGATTACAGGTATGAGCCACGGCACCAAGCACACTTGCTAAACCCACAACAGTTTTATATTTTTTTACACTTTTCTTTTGACAAAGTAATCCAAGTCTAGCAGTAGAAAGCATTTTCTGAAAAATAAAGACAAAACAATAAAATATTATTTTTAAAAAGAAAAAAATGGAAGAATAAGAACCTTTTTTTTCTCTCTCTTTTAATTTTTATTTTGAAATTGTGGGGTACAATTCAGGGTTAGGTATACAAATGTTCATTGCGCAGGTATCCTAATTGATGAGGTGTGCCCCCCTTCCCCAGGTGGATATTGTCTACTGTCAATCCCAGCTACCCACTCCCCACCCCCTCCCCGCAATTTCCCGCTACTTTCCATCCCTTTCCTACAGTAATATGGTAGTTGTTAAAGGTCCACTTATGAGTGGGAACATGTGGTACTCATCTCTTTAGAACCTAACATTGTTGAAGGCAATATGTAGGGCTTTAGAGGAAAGCTGTCTCCTATTTCAAGTCTGCCCATTTAATAAGCCTGATGGCATAAAAGATTAAGATATATCTTCAAGACTTTCCTGGTGATTGATCATACTTCTGTCCTCCTCTGTCTCTCCATTTCCTCCAATCACACATTATGTATGAAGCAAAATAGAGAAACAGAGTATATACCTCCTAGTCTTTCATCATCAGCCCCTTGAAAATCAAGGTTCAGACTAATGACCAGGTGATCCCCAAGGTCAGTTCCAGGCCAGTTCTAATACTAAATTACCTTAAGACTTCAGAGAACTGAAAACCATCCTTTAGGCTGGGCACAGTGGCTCACACCTGTAATCCCAGCACTTTGGGAGGCCAAGGTGAGAGGATTGCTTGAGGCCAGGAGTTCAAGAACAGGCTGGACAACACAGCAAGACAAAAGAAAAATAAAAAAATTAGCCAGGCATGGTGTTGGGCGCCTGTAGTCCCAGTTACTTGGGAGACTTGAGGCAGAAGAATCACCTGAGTCCAGGATGTCAAGGCTACATGGAGCTATGATTGCATCACTACATTCCAGCCTTGGAGACAGAGTGAGACTTCATCTCTTAAAAATAAAATAAAATTGAATTAAATTTAAAAAGAAGCAGAGACAGAAGGGGAAAATACCCTGGCTTCTCCCGGCCTCCCCTCATCACTCACTAGTGTCTCCTCTTGGCCCAACCAGATAGAAGGATGCCCAAACGAGAGGAATGCAAGTTGAAGATTTAAGCAGAGTGGAGAAGGAAGAGAACACAGCTGAGATCCATGTAACCATGCTGAGATTTTTAATATACTTAATTAGATTAACTTGGCAATGCAGGGTTGAAAAGCATGGTGCTCAAAACTGCAGATGTAGTATCAGCATGCAATTAAAAGTTCAGATTTGGCCTCAACATACAAAACCAAAGACAGTTTTGAACCTTTGAGTAAATATTGAACAGGGATGGCACTGAAGTACCTGGGTGGGACACCTTGCAATACTACAAGACACACTTAAGAGGTATTTTGTGCAATACAAGGAGAATTTAAAAGGACTAAAATTCCATTCATCACATTTCAAATTTCAAACTGAACACTCACCATTCACTCACTCAGCAATCCTTTCTCGGGCAGGCTCTCTGAAGTCTGTTCTAGATACTTGGCATATAGTTTTGGACAAAATAGATAAAATCCCTGCCCTTGAGGAGCCTACACACTAGCAAGGGAGCAAGACAATAAAAATAAATAAACAAACCATACACAATTAGAAAGTGTCAAGCACAATGAAGAGGAATGGGAAGAAAGGGTGATGAGGAGCTTTGCACTTTTTAAAAGGTTAGTAGGGAACGGCCTCACTGAGAAGGTGTCATCTTAAAGCAGAAGACTTGAAATAAATGAGGGAGTCAGCCAGGGGGTTGGTGGCTTGCAGGGGAAGTCCCCTGGGTGAATGTTGCTGCATGCATTGTAGGAATAGCAAAAAGATGAGCAGAGTCAGGAAAGAGGCAATACAGGCCATTGTACCATCTCTAGCTTTTGCCATACATATTGCAATTGGGAGCTACTGAGGGCTTTTGAGCAGAGGATTGACACAAGGATCTCTCTGGCTGCTGTGTGTAGAATTAACTGTAGGGGCCCCACAGTGAATGCAGGGAGGGCCAGTTACAAGGCTACTGAACTATGTCCAGTTCTGGAGAGATGACGTGGCTTAGATCAGTGGTAGAAGTAAAGGCGGCAAGAACCGGTCTGATTCTGGATTATGTGGAAGGTAAATACAGCAGGATTTGCTGAAGGATTGAATGTCAGATGTGAGAGAAAGAGAGAAGTTCAGGGATGATTAAAATTTGGGCCTGATAGATGACAGATTTGACCTCAACATACTTTGGGGAGGAAGATCAGGTTTTGTTTTTGAACATGCCAAGACTGCAATGTTTAAGACAAGATCTGCTTAAGACAGAGATTTAAGACAAGATGTTGAATAAGTGTTGAACAGAACACTCTCTTGTGTTCAGATAGAGGCCCGAACTGGAGATACAAATTTGGGAGTTGTCAATATATAGACGGAATTTAAGGCCATAAAAATGCATCAGATCCCTATTTCTGTGGACTGCACCTGGCAAACTTTCTCAACTGACATTGTGTGAAAAAAGTTAAGACAATGCTCTAAGGCACCTATTATATGTAATGGATTAACTTTCTCTTAGACATCTAGAACAGTGCTAGTTATCTCCCTTGGAAGAAAAATTAGAAAACAGTCCCTCAAATCATTTTCTGTATTCTGTGGTTCAGGTAAGAACAATAGTTGGAACGGAGACACCAAAGCAGTCAGGACAATGAGACTCGGGCAAAAAGGGCTGAGAAGTGGCCACTGAGATGGGAAGAAAGCCAGAAGACGGGGGACACCAGGAGGGAAGGGAAAGCAAATGCTGCCAATGGGTCCCGGGGGTTGAGAACTGGGAATTTATGGGAAAATGTGGCTACCTGGAGGCCAAAAGGGCTTGACAAGTGTAGTTCCAGAGCATGGTAACTGGACTAGGCTGAGGAGAGAATGGGGAGAGTGCATCTTCTCAGATGTAGTTATACAGCAACTCATTTCCCAAGTAGTTATACAGGATCATTTCCCAAGTGTCTGGGTCAATCAGATTGAAGAATATTCTAGGTAGGCTTAGCTGTTAAGAAAATAATGCCTATTTGCCAGAATGTACCTGTAAATCCCAATTTTTTTCAGTGGGGGACAACTAAAGAAAACTTTAAAATATATTGGATGGCTGGGCTTGGTGGCTTAGCCTGTAATTCCAGCACTTTGGGAGGCCGAGGCGAGTGGATTGCCTGAGTCTGTAAGTTCGAGGCCAGTTCTAGCACCTTGGCAAGACCTCGTCTCTACAATAAAAATCAAAATTAGCCAGGCACGGTAGTACATGCCTATAGGTCCAGCTCCTTGGAAGGCTGAGGTGGAAGGATTGCTGGAGCCCAGCAGGTCAATGCTATGGTGGCCATGAGCATACCACTGCACTCCAGCCTGGGTGATGGAGTGAGACTCCAACTCAAACACACACACACACACACACACACACACACACACACTCACACACACACACATATATGTAAATATGGATGTGAGTTGGAAGCTTAATATCAAATTGATATTAAGCTTCCAACTCACATCCATAATCTAGATTTCAAATATTTCTGAACAGAAATAGCTTTGTTAACATTCCTGGTTAACTTGCAAATAGGTAGTTAGAACCCTGAATTGTGAAATAAACTCATGATAATAAAAGCGAACCTGCAGATTAACATATTGAGCTTTTATGTGTTTCACTTGCCAAAAATATTTAAAAATCACTGATACAGTTCAGTCATTCCTACAGTTTTCAACTTCCTTACACACTTTACATAGCTTCAACCGCTTGAAAGTTGGCAGCTGAAATATAAAATACATGGTTCTACAGTCCTCAGAATCCACTGGTCTGTTCATATAATTTTCATAAATCACTTAAATTCTCTGAAACTTAGCTTCTTCTTCTGTAGAGAGGAATGATGATACTGGCGTGATTCATTAAAGATGCTTTAAGAGTACTGGCAAACACAGTTTCTCACTAATGACAGTAAGTGACATATAAACCCTAGACAAAATGGACCAGTTAGAAAGTTTGAAATGTTTGCTGGCTTAGACTGATGGCCCAGCTGACTCAGGTGAATGGCACAAAAAGTATCTAAAATAAAGTAGAAATATGATGCACAGCACTCATTGTTGCACCAATGGTCTCCTGAAGCACGGGCACCATTGAGGTGATGTCATATCTGAGACAGCAGCCTGCACATGTGCACTATGTCATGCACACCTTCTCTCTCATGGCTTCCACACATTCCCACTGAGATCTTCTGAGAGCTTTAGTGACTGGGGCACGGATACTTGAGATTCTGTAGACTGCTTGGCTTTTCCTTTTTAAAATTTTCTGAAAACAGCTGCAGAAATATCAGGGTTCCAAAGGGGACCTTTGGAAAAGGCTGATCTTACTACATTTCCTGCCAGGCTGCAAGCTGAGAGAAGTGGAAATATCACAAGCCTGTTTTCCTAAAATCTCTGTCAGAGCTGCTACAGCGATTTCTTGGCTTTACACATGACCTCAAAACAGGACAATCTCCTTTTCCAAAACCATCTGCTTTTTTAGCTTTAGTTCTAGCCTTACATTTAAATATGCAATTAAGTCAGGCACTATAGCCCCATAGTCCCAGTAGTACCGAGATCTGCAAATCTGAGTTATGATGACTATAAGATACATAAATCAGATGGTGAACTCAGATCACAAATCCCCTACCCAAAGATTCGACTCCAAGAAATCCATTACCAGCCACAGACTGCAATATATTTTCAGATTAGCTAAAAGACAAATGCTTTATGTTGAAGCAATCTTAGGCAAGGGTTGCGACTAAGTGAATGTCAAGATTTTCAGCTAATATTATCTCTATAGAGATTTAAAATCCAGAATAACCTAGAGGAAGGATTGAAAGAAAAAATGGTTACCAATGTTTATGGCAAAGAATGTGAGTTGAGAACTTCAAACTAATCTTTTCTTTGCTCAGACTGGTATTAGCAGACTCGGAAAACTGTCTTAGCAGGCAGCCCCCACAGCCTGCTTGGCCTGTGTGGAGCTACACGCACAGCCACAGCTCAGTACACCATGCCCTCCTGGGGATCGAGGCATCCAAGAATCCATGCAGCCAGTGCTCTTGGAAACAAAAGTTAACCTTTCCCTTCCCAAGAGGTATAAAACTCTCCCATATGGTCCCTCATTCACAGCTGTTTTCTGTACGAATGATCAGAGCAACACCTATTCAGAAAATCAGAAATCAGGCTGCCAGGGAAATGAGAAATTAAAGAGACAATACTGAGGAAAGAGACCATATTGTGCCATGCCCTAATAGCCCTTCAAAATTTCTAGGAGACTGATTTAAGTTTGGTTCAGGCCCAAGACACAAATTTATTTCATTTGAATTTATTCAATTCAAATTGAGAGAGTCTCCTGACATGGTGGCTCATGTCTATAATCTCAGCACTTTGGGAGGCTGAGGCAGGAGGATTGATTGAGGCCAGGAGTTCAAGACCAGTCTGGGTAACATTGCAAATCCTCGTCTCTTTAAAAAAGAAAATACTAATAGCACCTGTAGTCCCACCTACTTGGGAGGTTGAGGCAGGAGGACCGCTTGAGTCCAAGAGATTGAGGTTTGAGGCTGCAAGGAGCCATGATTGAGCCACTGCACTCCAGCTGGGCAACAGAGCGAGATCCTGTCTCAAAACAAAAACCAAAACCAAAAAAAGGGACAGTAATTCTGGGAGGCCCCACCCAAAGAACACTAAAAAGTCAAGGTCAATTTAAGGGCTACTCCAAGGGCCCCCTGGTCAGTTTTGGACTGCATGTTCTGGACTGCATCTAACTTCTGGTGCCTGTCTCAACTCTAACTCAAAGCAGGTGCTCAGCTCCAGAACAACACTTTATGGTCTTATGGTCTGAATAAAATGCC
Source organism: Tarsius wallacei (assembly GCA_963574415.1). Classification (NCBI taxonomy): domain Eukaryota; kingdom Metazoa; phylum Chordata; class Mammalia; order Primates; family Tarsiidae; genus Tarsius; species Tarsius wallacei. The sequence continues at coordinate 24,257 of CAUYQG010096763.1, forward strand.
TACAGATAGTGTTGGACATCACAGGTGTGTACTGGTGAGGGTAGGGCTTCTACTCTTGGTTTTATTCTGGATCAACTGCCTGCCCTCAGGATGGGAGTTGAACTAGACCAGCTTCTTATCTTCTTATCCCCCCTTGTGTCTCTTCCACCAGTAGCCACCTGAGGCCATATATATATATATATATATATATATAGAGAGAGAGAGAGAGAGAGAGAGAGAGACCCCCAAAAAAGGAATTTATTTATAAAAAATTGTCTACTTATTCTTATGTGTTTAAACTTCAGTCATCTTCAAAGTACTTTCCGTTTGATGCAATAAACCTATCAAGATGTTTTTTCCACTGCTCAAAACAGTTTTTGAACTCGTCAATTTTGATGTCTTTTAGTGCTTCTGCCGTTTTGTGTTTCACCTCTTCCACATCAATAAAATGTTTCCCTTTGGACTTTTTTCATACAGGGAAACAAAAAAAAAAAAGTCACTCAGGTGAGCTTGGTAAATAGAAAGGGTAAGACATGAGGATTATACCATTTTTGGTCAAAAACTGCTGGACACTCAGCACGGTGTGGGCAGGTGCACTCATAAATCACCCATCATGAAATAGGCACACATGTTGAAAGAATCTTAAAAAAAAAATCACTTAAGCTGAATGCCACCTCTCACAACAACACTAGCTGGTACATGATGCTGATGGGTTCCTAGAACACGTGCCTAGAGGGAAAAGCTTGTACTACAAGGGGCCTGCCCTCCAAAAAAATAATTCGAGTTTTCTGGGGTCTCCCCACAGTCTAGGATGCCACTGCATCTTGCTAGATAGCATGAACTTAAGAAAGAGATTAGGGAGGGAAGGTAGGATGAAGAAAAAAAAAAGAAATGAGAAGGAGGGAGGAAGAAAGGAAAGAAGAAAGGTCTATTTAAAAAAAGAAGATAAAAGAAAAAGTAGTGAACCAAATTATTTTTGACTTCCAGCAAATGTGCCTTTCACACCTAAAGAGTTCAGAAACAGGCAACCACATACCTGTGGGACCTCAATGGCCTTCCAGAACTGTTTGGGTTTACTTTACTTTGTCGTTTACAGTTTATATATGAGAAAGACCTTTTTACTTCTCTGAGCATTTTTTGCTTTTTTAAAACAATTATCATACGACAGAATGGACTTTTTTTGATAGATGGTTCTATCAATGTTAACACTTAGATAGATTTGTGCTACCTCTTTATTGTCATTCCTCTCAGTCACCTGCAGCCACTGATCATTCTTCCTAAGTAGATCTGTAATTGTTTGTTCCACATCCCCAAACTAGTAATGCTATTGTTTATAGCTTGAGAATTCAGCACTTTGTTACAATGGTCATTTTAACTCATTATATCAATTTACTTAAAATAAAATTTACTTAAAATAAAATGTACATTTATGTTAATAAGCATAGAACTATAAAAGGTGACCTATCTAAACCTCGACCTTTCATTCCAGCCAATGCCCACCTGGAACTGGGCAGCCTAGAAAATGCTGTTCAGAAGGCCTGAACCTTCTCCCTTCCCAGTGAAGCTCCATTCACCCTGCTCTCGAATGCCACTTCATCAGCCTCACATTCAGAACTGACAATGTGTGTGGTTGATCTTGTTCTGACCCACTGCTTCCCCTGGGCATGAATTGCAGTCACTCCTGCGCACTAGCCACTTCTGGATTCTCTAAGGAAATATTTCACCTGGACCAACCTCCAGCCTTCAGCCCAGACCCCAGAAATGGCCCCTGAGGCCAACACACTCATTCAGTCCAAACTGGTCCCCCAGCAAGTGGCAAGTTCTGGAAATATGACATTCCCAGGTTTCAGTGTAATCATCTGAAATGTCTACATAAATGCATCTACATGTATATGATTTTATAAAAAATACAAGATATCAAGAACTCAAAAAAGTATATTACATGTAATAATGTAATCATAGATCACATCAAAATATATACTATGATTCTCACATATATATATATTATTACCAGATTCAATACACGGAATTAGATCACCACAGAAATGATAATTATTTTATTTTATTACTGAGCTGGGGGTCTCACTCTGTCACCCAGGCTGGAGTGCAGTGGCATGATCATGGATCACCATAGCCTCCACCCGCTGTGCTCAGGCAATCTTTCTGCCTCAGCCTCCAAAGTAGTTGGGACTACAGATGCATGCCACCATGCCCGGCTAATTTTTTGATTTTTTGTAGAGACGAGGTCTTGCTATGTTGCTTAGACCAGTCTTGAACTATTGGATTCAAGAAATTCTCCTGCTTCAGCCTCCCAAAATGCTGGGATTACAGGCAAGAACTCACCATGCCAGGCCTGATAATACATATTAAACATTCACAAAAGTGGCCCTTTATGTTGAATCATTAAGGGTTGAATAGTATAACTCTATTTCTCATAAAATTGTATGATTTGAGCATTTATATATTTTTCTTAATACTTGTCTTTAAGGCTATTGAAATTCAACATTATTAAATTAACATTAGTGATAGATTTTTTAGGTTTCTGAGTCTAAATCCAGCGACATCAAATTTCTCAGATCCTCCAATTACACTGAATTTTATGTAAAACTATGGTATTGCTGTGTGAGATAAATTGAGGTTTATATAGCTATTCTTTCTATATATTACTATCTTCTTTAACTATTATCAAGTTAATTACGTTCATAAAGAAAGAATTATGGAAAAATCTCCTGTTGTATTATTTGTTTGCATAAGTTTACAATTTTTTTGCTCTATTACTGAGCTCTTAAAGTCTAATAAACTAACAATATGAAACACCTTTTTATTGTAATTTTTTTGGAACAAGCCAAGAAACAAATGGACAGGCTTATTTTGTTCATGTGCCTCTTTCCTTCCTCATTAACTCACAATTGCGACATGATAGAGTTATCACTTCAAACACACTTGTTATAGTGAAACACTCACTAAACCAGAAGCAGAAATCCCTCCTTCCTGTCTCTGATATGTTAGTATGTTACTCTCAGGTTGACAATGGCCAAAACATGGCTCCAACCTACATGTTGTCTATATAAACTGAGCATCCAATATCAAAAGACTGCATCTATGGAAAATAACAAGTCATGTTCATTAGATCCCATTTTTATGATGAAATACAGATTTTTTATTAAACGATAAATCCCTAAATTCAAAAGGCTAAATAGAATAATCCTTTTAAAAATTGTAGCTGATAATTAAAGACACTAACACACATTTAAAAATTTCTTCCTTTGAATTCTGTATATGTTCATTTGGGCAACAATGGGATAAATTTTCATTCACTTTTAACTCAGTAGTTTCTCTCAAATAGGAAGTGTTGGCCCCCAAATCACAGCCTCCATTGCTTCAATGATTTCTATTGATAATTTGCTAAAGATACTTCATGGCTACTGATACACTTGAGGGAAAGGTCATTTAATAAATATCAATATGTATATTGTTATTTTGCCCCTTCAAGCATCAGCCTGAATCTCCCTCCTCTCTTCCCCTTCCCTTCTCTGTCTCTGGATTCTTCCTTTTTCCCTTTAAGACCTCATGAAAAGCCAAATGATTACAGTGCTACCTATTCTTACCATCACAAATGTAATATTCTTTTAAAATCTCTATCTACTTCTTTCAAAGATGAACCCTTTTTCCTGGAAAACTGCTCACACATACACATACATACAAAATTTTGCAAATAATTCCAGGGTTCAAAGCATTTCCAAAGCCCACCCATGGCTGTGCAAAGGATTTGTGTCCCCAGAGTAAATCCTGCTCCACAAGCGAATTCCCACAGAGTCAACTCCCACCTGCCCGGAGGCTTGCCTCCTAACCAGCCCTTCCAGTCAACACTGCTGAGCCCAAATTAACTTGTGGCTCCCTTGTAAGCCTCTCCCAACTCCTTCAACTCACATGGCTTTCCAACTTTTCTGGTTTCCCTATATACAAAGAGTCAGGTCTTTTTATTTTTTAGTAGAGATGGGGGCTTGCTGTGCTGCCCAGGCTGGTCTTAAACTCCTGGCTCAAGCAATCCTCCTGTCTCAGCCTCCCAAAGTGCTGGGATTACAGGGTGAGCCACTGTGCCTGGCCAAGAGTCAAGTCTTATGATCTAGCATTTAACTTCCCTCTAAATGATTCATACAGGTAAATTATGCCTTTAGCCAGGCTCAGTGGCTCAGCCTGTAATCCCACGCCTTGGGAGCCTGAGGTGAGTGGATCGCCTGAGCCGGCGGGTTCGAGACCCGCCTGGGCAACTTTGTGAGACCTCATCTCTACAATAAATCAAAAAAAAAAAAAAAAAAAACTAGCAGGGCGTGGTAACGCACACCTGTAGTTCCAGCTACTTGGAAGGCTGAGGCGGAAGGATCGCCAGAGCCCAGCAGGTCCAGTCTGGGTGACAGAGTGAGACTCCAACTCAAAAAAAAAAAAAAAAAAATTATGCCTTTAAACCTAACTGGTAGGTACCTAAAAGCAGATGCAATGTACCCAACCTACATCTCTGCAGTTTCCCCCACAGCACTTGGCACAGTGCGGAAGCCCAATGAATATTTATTGTGTAACCAGGCCACCCATCTTCTCATTCTCCAAGTAGCTTCTGTCCTACCACTCCAACTGGCCCCAGGAGAAAGATGGGGCCAGGGACCATATACTTATGAGCAATACCTATGTCGTGTGGTGATCAGGGGCTATCACTCACCATTTCATTGATTCATTCAGCTAACAAGTATAAAGTTTCCACTATGTGTCAAGCACTAAGCTAGGCACCGGAGATACAAAAATGGAATTATTTATGGTGTGTTACATGCAGTAATAGAGGCACACATAAGACAGTAATAGAAGAGGAAACACTGCGCGCAGTGGCTCATGCCTGTTATCCAAGCACTTTGAGAGGCTGACATGAGAGATCGCTTGAGCCCAGGAGTTTGAGACCAGCCTGGGCAACATAGCAAGATCTCATCTCTACAAAAAATTATAAAAGTAACTGGGCATAGTGGCACATGTCTGTAGTCCCAGTTATTCAGGAGGCTGAGGCAGAAACATCGTTTGAGCCCTGGAGGTTGAGGGTGTGGTGAGCAGTGACCTTGCCACTGCACTCCAGCCTGGGTGACAGAATGAGACCCCAACTCACACCTACACACACACACCCGCAAAGGAGTGGAAAAAGCAACTATCTACATAGAGAGTTAAGTCATCACAAAGACCAGGATGCTTGAAATCGATGATGAAAAAATGAGTATGAATGTACCAGATGACCCAGGATGGGAATGCACACCAGGAGAGGAATAGCAATTGCATGGGGACGGTATACCTTGCACCTTCTCTTCACCTTCCCCAGACAGCCCTGGATAAGCCTCCGTCTCAACAAGGCCAGCTCACCTTTCCTGCAGGAGCATTTACTTGAACCAAGTAATGGGGATTCATTTTTTTAAAATGTGCCAAGGTGCACTGCCCAGCAAATATGGATTTCAAAATGCTAAGTAAATTTAGTATTGTGCATTTGGAAAGCCAATCCAAATCCAAATTATGAGTTTGGAAAATAATACATGTGACTGACTCAACATTCATTTTATTGGATTACATACTTTTATAGAGAATACTTTCAAATACAATTTTAATTTTAATGACCTGTCTGCCTTCAAGGGATAAAATAACATTTTAAAAAATGGTTCTAAAGTTATTTATTCAATGTTTCCATTCCTGTATCATTTACCTCTCCAAGTGAGTTATACTTTTTCTGTCCACTGGATTTATAAGCCTTTCTTTGGGCTTTAACAACCATGGAATCACTTTTGCTGTGAGGTTTAATATCCTGCTTTTGAACCAAATATGATTCACATATTACATCTTCAATATTTCTAAAACAAAACAATCCACTTGAAATTTTTAAAAATGACTTTTCTCTGGAATACTTAAAAACACACCTTTCAATATCTGGAAAAGGGACTCATTTAAATACATACAATAGTACGGCTTCAGGTTATTTTCCTACCTTCTATTTTAAGAAAACAAATTAATAAGACTGAGACTAATGTTATTAGAGAAATACTAATGGTATTAAAATCCATCAATAGTCTGACTTTTTAAAAAGTTGAAAAATATCAAGAACAAATGGTTGCAGAGGTGTCAGTCTTGGCATTTATTACTTTTTCAAGACCTGCACCTATAATTGCTTTTAAAGACATGAAAGTTGCGGGCGTACTGATGCCTGTAATCCCAGCACTTTGGGAGGCCAAGATGGGAGGTTCGCTTGAGCCCAGGAGTTTAAAGCCCACCTAGACAACACAGCTAGATCTCATCTCTACAAAATTTTAAAAATTAGCTGGGATGGTGGGACACTTCAATAGTCCCAGCTACTCAGAAGGCTGAGGCAAGAGGATTGCTTGACCCAGGAGTTTGAGGCTGTTGTGAGCCATGATCATGCCACCACACTCCAGGCTGGGTGACAGAGTGAGACTCTGCCTCCAAAAAAAAAAAGACATGAAAGCCCTTTTTTTCTCTCTGCCATCGATATATTTAAAGATTTCAGGCTGGACACAAGGCTTATATCTGTAATTTTAGCACGTTGGGAGGCTGAGACAGGAGAATCACTTGAGCCCAGGAGTTTGAGACCAGCCTGAGCAACACAGTGAGACCTCGTCTTATAAAACATAAAATTAGTTGGGCATGGCAGCACACAGCTATGATCCCAGCTACTTGGGAGGCTGAGGCGGGAGTATCACTTGAGTGCAGGAGGTCGAGGTTGCTGAACTCCAGCCTGAGCAACAGAGTGAAACCCTGTCTCAAAAAAAAAAAAAAGTCATTCTGAAACCCTGGAGGATGCTCACAAATGTATAATAAAGCTTAAAGCCTTAGTGATGATGCTAACAAGAGGTGTTTTTATTGTTGTTGTTAATCTCAGGTACACATGAGCAAGCAAAAATTCCCCAGAGAAGTCATTTAGAGCTGTTTGGAGTTGTTTTATGAACCTCCGAGTTCAGATCTTGGCCTCTTCGTAGCCACTGGAGTTCTGGGGCTGCAAAGTTGTAAGACTTGAGTCCTCATACTAGGATGGTGAGACAATGATAATCAGGATGATACACGACATTTGCATTGTGCTTTACACATTTTAGAACTCTTGCCCCAGCTCCATCTCAGTTGATCATCTAAACCTCCAACAGAAACAACAAGCCTAGATTCCAGAAGCAATATGCCTAGGGACATATGGCCAGCTAATGGCAAGACTAGAATCAAAACTCAAATCGTGCTGGTACAAAAAAACATTTCCATTATACTGGATATCGAATGACCAATCAATCTCTCGACCTCCCTTCCCTTACCTGTTTTCCATTTCTTGAGAGAATCATCATTTTTTTTAAATTTCAGAATCCTCAGACCTTCATTCTGTTTCCAGTTTTTAAAACGTATTAATTGGCCCCATATCCATTTCCTTTTTATTCAAAGTTCATCTCACTGAAAGAAGGACAGTCCCAAGTAGATAAGGATACCTGCGTTCACTTCTCTTTGTTCTTTTCTGTCATTGCTGAAGCACATCCTGAATGCCTCTCTCAGCCAGCAAAAGCTTCTTCCCATTCATTTATGGGGCCAGGATTCTCTAAGCAAGCACTATAATTGGCTTCCTTTCCAGTTTTCTGAAGAAAGCCTCTGAGAAAGATCTCAAGGAGCATAAGATGCATGCACCAAGGCCCAGTGAGACTCTGTATTTAAGATAGCAAGACTCTAAGATTGATATCAGGAACACATTATTAAAGAAAAGTTTGTCATTCTTTCAACATTATACGAAAGAGCCCTGAGAAAACAAGTAAAGGAATAATTTTCCCAAACCCCAAACTACTGAAAACACCAGATTTCTTCCTTTCATTCATTCATTTTTCCATTTATTCAACATGAATCCTATTATTCCCAACAGCATTCTAAGCCTTGGGGATCTAGTGGTGCAAGACAAACTTTCTGCCTTAAAGAGCTTACCTTCTAGAAGGAGAGAACACAGACAATAAATCCATAAGCAAGTCATATCAGATACTATTAAATATAAGGGGAAAAAGAGCAAGGTAATGGGATAACACCCGATGGGGATGAGAGACGGAGAGGAGGCATAAAACCAGTTGGGAAGTGATTGTGTTAGCCTAAGTAAGAGGAAAGTCAGTTGGGAAAGGAAGTTAGAGTCAGCACTTACTGGGGGACTGATGTCAAGCTTGAGGAAGGGAAGATGGAGGATTACTCCAAAGTTTTTGCCTGAATAAATGAGTAACTACTGATGCCACTAGCTACAATGGAGAAGTCTTTGGGAGAAACAGGGTAGGGGTGAGGACATCAAGAATTCTCTTTATTGCTAAGTCAAGTTGGAGATGCCACCAAGGCAGAGACGTTTTAAAAGAAACAAAAAGGCAGGTGGATATGTAAGTCTGAAGCTCAGGGAGAAGGCAGGGCTGGAGATACAAATTTGAGAGTCATCAGAAAGCAGATGGTATTTAAAGTCATGGGAACAGATGAGTTTACCCAGGGATATGTGTCATCAGAAGGTTCAGGTCATGGCTTAGCCACATGTTAACTCACTCAGGCAAAGACCCTAAGCTTTCTACACTCTTTCTGTGTAAGTTTAATGTACATCTGAACATGCTAGGAGATCTGCAGACATTATCAAGTGCCCAAGAAATCAAACACCATAGGAAGAAAGAAACAGTAAAATCAAGAATAAAAATCCAAATTTTCTAATCATGATAATAAGATTACCAGTTATTTTAGCAGACGAGCAAACTGCCAACAAATTTCCTGGAAGAAAGTGTCACTGAGGAAAATGAAGATGGGTGCCCCTACCTCTGGTCAAGTGAAAAGAGAAAAGATTTTCATTAGCAAGTGCCGCAACTGAATATAGTACACCAGACCATTAATGGTGACTATTTCCAGGGGTTCGGTTTATAAAGAATTCTTACTTCAATGCCTGAACTTGCATCATGAACATATATTACTTTTATAGTTAGAAGAAGAAAGTTACACGAAGGAATACTATAATAAAAAATTATGACTTCTGAAAATAGTGTTGATTCGGAATAACATATATAACTAATGGGGAAAAACAGCAACTCACGAACTATTTTCAAGAAGCGCCAATGTGAGACTTGAAATTACCAAAGGACTGATAAAACTGGTCTAGTTGGTGATTCTTGCTAAACTCTAAACTAATGTGTGTTGACAAAGTAAAAAGCAAAATATGAATTGGTTGAATAATTTACAAGTGCTGAGGATTTAAAATACAATTATTCCAGATACTTCAAAGATCCGATACATCTACTTAACACAGATGTAAAATTAATGAATAAGTAGACATTATCTTTTCCTACTGGATCCGTCAATATTTGTTAACTGTTGAAAGGAATTTTGAAAAGTAGCAGACAAACCAAAGACCACAAAACTATTGTGTTACCATACGATAGGTATGAAGGAAGCAGGACTATTACCTGATCATAGTCTTTCCATGCTTTGGCTTATCTATATCTGCTTGCCCTACTTATAGGTTTATCCAATTTAACCTGTAATCTCAGGTTTTATTAGAAATGAGAGTTGCCGGGCTCGGTGGCTCAGCCTGTAATCCCGCGCCTTGGGAGGCTGAGGTGAGTGGATTGCCTGAGCCCGTGGGTTCGAGACCCACCTGGGCAACTTGGTGAGACCTCATCTCTACAATAAATCAAAAAATTAGCCGGGCG
>CAUYQG010096771.1:0-22268 GCA_963574415.1 Tarsius wallacei
CTAGTTCAACTGCTGGAATGCTGTGTGGCATTTCCCCAGAGAAATAAAAATTGAACTTCTATACGATCCAGCAATCTCACTTCTGGGAATATATCCAGAGAAACATAAATCACTCTACCAAAAGGACACCTGCACACATATACTCTTTGCAACATAAAATATTTTTAAATGGCATAAGTAATAAGTCATTGTGGTAATAAACTGGAATCATAAAAATGCTCAATTAATACAACATACATCAGAAAATATAGAAAACTCGAAGAATAGATAAAACAAATTAAAAATGACAAGATGGTAGCTTTCAATCCAAACATATCTATAATCTCACTCAATGTAAATGGTGAAAATATACTAATTAAAAGATATTGAGGGCTAGGCTTGGTGGTTCAGTCTGTAATCCCAGCACTTTGGGAGGCTAAGGTGAGTGGACTGCCTGAGCCATGGGTTCGAGACCAGCCCGAGCAACTTGATGAGACCTCATCCCTACAGTAAATAAAAAATTAGCTGAGCATGGTAGTACGTGCCTGTAGTTCTGGTTACTTAGAAGGTCGAGGCAGAAGGATTGCCAGAGCCCAGAAGTTCGATGGGCAATGGAGTAAGACTCCAACTCAAAAAAAAAAAAAAAGATATAGCATATCAGATTGGATAAATAAGCAAGATTAAATATATCATGATTTATATCAAGATTTTTTAAATGTAAGGATTAGATAAATTAAAATTAATAGGGTATGAAAATATATACTATGAAAACAGTAAACAAAAGAAAGCTGAAGTAGCTATATCAATTATCAAATCAAGTAAAAAACAGAACCTGGGAGAAAGAAGGATGTGATGGTGGATGTGTCCATCTTGTCTTTCTTTGGTGGTTAAATTTTGTAATCTCCATCAAAATCAGTGGCCTCATCTCAACGGTAGCATTCCCTACAGACCTGACTTTCAAAGAAAAGCAACTACAGAGCATTTTAAGATGAAGATGCTCCCCTCACAAATGTATTTCTCATTGCCTCATGGAGGGAATATCTTCTGAGCCCTCTCATAGATAGGAGATGGGTGTGCAAGTCTCACAAGGTAAATCCAGTACACATTTCTATCTCCCTGAGGCTTTACATATTCTCCCCTACAGTACATCAGAACTCTGGCATCTTAACTTTATTAAACAAAGATTAGTGTTGAACAAAATTTCAGCCAATCAACCAATTACGCTGTTAGATCCACTTCTAGCTGCTCAAGCTAACAAATTAAAATGTGGTAGCGCGTGCCTGTAGTTCCAGCTACTTGGAAGGCTGAGGCGGAAGGATCGCTGGAGCCCAGCAAGTCGAGGCTGCGGTGGCCGGGAGCGGCCACTGCACTCCAGTCTGGGCCACAGAGTGAGACTCCAACTCAAAAAATAAAAAATAAAAAAAATAAAAAAATAAAATAAATGCAGAATCTCTAGATTGTACTTTCATATCAAAGAATTCAGCCAAATCTAGCATTAGGTTCTGCTCTTATGAATATAACATCTTTAGAATTCCCTTCTATACATGTTGCCCAGGTTTCTGATAATATATTATTAACATCTTGAAATTCTTTTATGTGCAATTGTTTCCTTTGGGGTCACAGTATATTCTTTTATTCCAGGATTATGCTAGTATTTGATTCTATTATGAGATCAGGAGGCAACATGGGATATTTGTTGTGGGTCTTTTTCGTTTTTCTCTTCCTTTTTTTTTTTTTTTTTTTTAGTTGGAGTCTCACTCTGTTGCCCAGGCTGTCGTGCAGTAGCATGCTCACAGCCACTGCAGTCTTGACCTGCTGGGCTCGGACGATCCTTCCACCTCAGCCTTCCAAGTAGCTGGAACCACAGATATGTGCCACCACACCTGGCTGATTTTATTATTATTGTTGTTGTTGCTGTTGTTGTAGAAACAGTGTAGCTCTTGCCATGTTGCTCAGGCTGGTCTCAAACCTGAGCTCAGGCAATCTTCTTGCCTCTTCCTCCCAAGTTCTGGGATTACATGTGTGAGCCACCGTGCCTGGCTATTGTTGTGGGTCTTAAAGAAAATGAGCATCCTCTCTCAAGGCATTTGCCCAAAGTAAGATTCTCACAGGATTTCCCAGCAAAGGAAAACTAGTCTTCTCAATTACTATTCCAACTGATATGTGAAGACAGAATGATGTTATTTTCTACACTTTAGAGCAGTGGATCTCAGATATTAATTAGCATCAGTATAACTTGGAGGTCTTCTAGAATTGAGTATCACATGTTCTCACTCATAAGCAGCCCCTGAATATTTACCATAATACAATAAGAAAGGGATTGGCAGTGGCGGGCACTGTAGGGGTGAGGGAAGGCACATGACATCAATAAGGGCACCTGATCTCAAACCAGGTGAAGTGGGGACCAAAGTGAGGCCCAAACATTACCTGTACAATGACCACTTGTATATCTAAGTCTCAATTATACCCCACATCTTTAAAATTAATTTTTTTTTAAAAAAAAGAATAACCTGGAGGTCTTGTTAAAGCAGATTACTAAGCCACATCCTCGCAATTCTGTGATTCAAGTAAGTTTGGAGTGGGCCCAAGAATCTGCATTTCTAGCAAGTTTCCAGGTGATACTGTTGCCCCTGGACCGGGAACCATATTTTGAAAATCTCTAGTCGAGAGGAGCCAATAAAATAATTGTTTCAGGTATAATCCTCTATTATCATAAAATTTCCACCAACATTTAGCTCTTACACCTCAGTTTCTCTCTGTGAATAAACACCCACAATTCGTATGAAAAGTATGCAAACAAATTAAGACTGTGTCTTAGCAACAGGTTTCTCAATAAAGCCTGAAGCTATGCCTACTTGGTGACAGGCACTCAAATTCTAAACTCAACTGGAGAAAAGTGCTTTTTGTTTCATGATCCTTACGTACTCTGAAAGCTGAAGTAAATGACACATTATAGACCTGTTCACCAGTGAGAATGAGCACTGCTAAACCCTGGGACTCCTGGTGGCCTCTGAAGATTCAGAATGAAAGAGATGGAGACACAGTTCTGCTTGTTGCTCAAATAATGTCCCTAAAAATAAATGCCTGTTAATTATAAGAAACATGTGTTCCTCCAAATTGCAGGGGGAAATTACAAGACAATTATCAAGTTATTTCAGTAGAGGAAGCTTTTTCTTTCCTACTGGAACATGTAATACTTATACTTCCTTACAGTAAAATGTGGTACCAGTTAAGTAGCAAGTGTGCCCAATTAAAACACTCCAATACCCCCAGATTACTCAATAGCCCTATCTTGCTTATACATCAATTGATTCAACAAATACTTACTGGATGCCTGCTATGTGGCAAGAGAAATTAAAATTTGAATATAATACATCACTGTTCTCTATAGCAACAACAATAATGGCAAAAATATTTAATTTACTGAAAACTGTAGATACTATGCTAAAAACTTATTATAGATTATCTTAATGAAGTATGTGCTATTACTATGCCCATTTTGCTGCTGAGAACACTGAAGTTCCAATAAAATTAGTAACATGCCCAAGTTTGTAGTGTTATTAAGTGAGTGAGTATATTTTGGGACCCCCAACTTGCTCTATCCCTGAGGCAATGTACTAAAACATTTTCTTTTCCATATTACCTCTTCTAGGAGCTACTTTGTTGAGATTATCCCACAAACGAACAGGTCAGTGTATTACAGTGAGAAAAGAGCTGAAATAAAGATAAGCGCAGGGTTTTCTGAGGACCCAAATAAGGACATGTTGCACATCTCTAGGGGGCAGCATTCACACTGCACTCCAAATGAATGATACCCCTGAAGGCCTGCAATGTAGTGCTCCTGGGATTCCCAAGGAAGTTATACCTAAGACGAATCTTACTAAGAACTATCCAAGCAATTAAAAAATGGGGAAAAAGGAGCTGTGCATTTGAGGAACTATATATAAAATCAGAATAAAAACATAGAGTGGAAGGAGAATAAGTTAGGTGTCTACAGAAATGCACAGTCGTCAGATCATTAATGCACTCGCATATCATTTTAAGATGTTTGGACATCTTCTCGAAGATGGTGAAAAAGACTTTAAAGTATTTAGCAAGAAGGAGCAAAATGATCAGGTCATTTGGACAGAAGTGTTAAGATTGGAGAGACTGAGACCAGAAAGAGAGATGACAAGGGCCTAGCTATAAGACAGCAGATGTAAGTATGCAGAGAAAGGAAGTTTTGTGAGATTAAGAATGTAAAATCTATAGAAGTTGGAGACTAAATGGACTTAGAGGTCACAAAGGAAGAGGTTAAGAATAACACCTGGATTAAGTGAATAGGCCATGATTGTGTTTTCCCCCAAGACTGGGAACATAGGAAGAGATACAGATTTGGAGGTTTTGCAGTTTCATTTTGTTTTGTTTGAGCTTGAGTGCTTAGTATTGAACTTTTGGCCCTTGGATAAACTGATTCCCCTCCGTGTCTCAGTTCCTTCATCAGTATATGGTGTGGATTGGATTATGCAGATTCTTAGGACCTTTTCCAGTGAATTCTCATCTGAGCTATATTGCAAGGTTAATTTAATTCATGCAAACGTGTGTTCCATCATTTCTTGCTCAGCAAAGAGGCTGATCAGGACCATATTGCTATGCTTCTCAAATGCCTGCCCCATCTTTTCCCTCTATCCCTTGGTCCCATTTTGGTTTCTCCACAAGAGAATAGGGCACCTTGTTCAAGAGGTTATTCCCTCCATCTCAAACACACCTCCCTTAGCCAATCGTCTCCTCCTCAGGGCTCTCCTAGCCCTGATTGTGTTTATCACTCTCTCTGCCAGCTTTAAGCTGCTGTGTTTTTCATTTCTGACATCTGGGTCTCATTCCTGCTTTCCAGCAGCAAGATCTCTGCATTATTTATACCATTGCCACATGAAAATGAAGGCAAGAAGGCTAGGTTAAAGCCGGGAGGAGACATTTTTCCGGAGAATGTGATGAAAATCCAAAACAGTAACGCTTCCAATTAAACCAACTTAGGCTCACTAAAGCCCTGGAGATTCCAGCTTGTGCACAATATTCAGCAGCATTCAGTCCAAGTTCCTGAGTGGAGTTAACATCTTTACAAGGGAAATGATATTGGTGACAAGTTCTAAAAGCCTGGTTTGCAAAACCATATTTCCTAGTTTTTTTTTTTTTTTTTTTTTTTATTGACTGCCATATGCTCTCCTTAGCAAGTGTTTCATCTGAGTTATCAGCAGCATTCAGTCATGGCTGAGGATAACCACAGGAAGCATGTGCAAGACGTATTTCTATGATTACCTGGAAGGGGATTTTTTGCTCAGTTCCCTTCCCCAGTGTGAGGGCTTTTCACTTTAAATGGAGCCATCTTGGGCCATAGTTTCAACATGACCTTACAAAAGCAGCCTTTACTTACAGATCAGTTTTGAACCCCTCCAGTGGGGGAGAAGATGTTCACATCAAAACTCAACAGAAATTTATAGTACTTGTAAGTTAAATTTTCAAATAAATACCTACATAATACATTCTCCTGAAAAAAAAAAAAAAATCAACAGAATGCACCAATAACCAACTGCTCATGAGACTGACCACAGTAAGACCCTTTACTGAAACTTATAAAATGCTGAAAGAGGTTGTCTCCCATCCTATTCCCATGTTATGTATTATAATATCCTTCTTTTCAAAGATATTTCAATCATATTGAAAGAGTCCATGTAAATCAGCACAAAGCCAACAGTCTAATACATGACTTTGTTTTATATTTAACACCCTCTGGTAAGTAATGATTTTAATGTCTGGTATTTATATAAATGTCTGATATGTGCTAGTTACCATGCTAAGATTTTACACACATTTATAATCAGTATAAAAATCCCTGAAAGGAGGATAGTATCCAAATTTTACAGTTGAAGTTCAACTTTTTCTAAGGTGAAGGGAGGTTAAGCAACTTGCCCACGGCTACCCATTAAAAAGTGATGTGCTACTGATCTCCAACTCCGATCAGTCTGGTTCTGAAAGTCTTCCAAAACGAAACATTTAAAGATATTTGATCCACAAATGATGAAGCATAATATAACAAGGCTGTCAATTAGCAAATATGAGAGTGAGCTACCAGGCTTACCCCAAGGCCTTGCTCTGGCTGATTTCTACTCTCCATCCTTGGCCAGCCCTCCCTCCATAGCAGTAAGCTTAACACCTTGGGAGACACTTGTGCTGTGAGTTCCTGGCAGGTTCCTCATGAGCCAAAACGGGTCCCTATCCTGTTTTAGACATTGAGGGGGAAGGAACAGCAGCCAGGGTGCCACAGTCCCTGTGGCCTACCAGCCTGGGTGAGGCCTTTGCAATGTCTCATTTAGTTGTAGGTACTGAAGCTCTCACAGTAGAAGCATTAATCTGTTTTCTGTACCAAATCCAGTCAACGCAGATATGTTATCAGGACCTCTGCCTTCTCTAGAAGATGGCATCTAGACTAATCTTTTTAATCTGTAACAGATTTCTAAGTTGTCTGGGTAAACACTTGGGGTGGGTCAGGAGAGTGAATAGTGACTCACGATCATGCCTACCCAGTCCTAATAAGGAGGCTTACCTTGGTTTTACCTCAGTTTCCTGACTGGCACTCCCATCTTTGAGAACTGTTGGCTGCCTTGCCCCCAACACTAGACAGTGCTTGGTTCTGGGCAATCCCCATTTTCTGGAATTAGACCTTTGATCCTTATGTCCAGCGCCCTTGGTCATGGTCACTGCTCTCTTGCTCCACTCACTAGATCAGTCCTCCTCAGACATTCACAAGTTCCTTCTGCATCTTCATCAGAAGCCTCTGTTTTGATATCTGGCCCTTTCTCACTGAGAACAGCTTTATAGCAAAATTAATCCCTCTTGCCCTGTATTCATGCATTTCTTTTCTTTCCCATTTCCACTGGATCTGGGGAGAGACACCTTCACAAAGGTTGAAGGGGAATATGATCAAGGAAATTACCTCCTATTTTCTCCTCCACCTTACCTCCTCTGTTAACTTTATCCCAGAAAAAAATGAAAAATACAAAATGTGTTTAGACTTCCTTGAAAAATCTGACTTGTCCTTCTTCTGGCATATGGAAGACTCCAGACTTCTAGCTCCTGTGGTACATAGAAGTTACATTAAAGACACTAGTGAGGGAAAAAGAGGAAAAATGCCCTTTGTTTTTCAATGAAAATGTATTTTAAAACATTAGCAATTCAATTAAATGTACATTATTTGTGTCAGTAAAAACTTGGATTCTGGTATGTGAAAGAGGCATTGTTTAATATTTATTCTGATAGCATGGGAACAAATCTAAATAATGAAACATGGAATCAAATTTAAATTGTTTTCATTCAGCATCTCCATGGGCATTCTATCCATCTCCTTTCACTATGGCAGCAAAGGTATCTTTTGTTTTTTCCTCTATCATATTCTCAAATGCAAAAGGAGGAAAATTCTAGCATTAATACCTTAGCATGAGTCAATGAAAATAAGCAAAAATAACACTTGTTCTTCTGCCACTTCTGAGGAATAAAGTAGAGATAAAATAAATAGCGTGTATAAAGCATCTCAAGACCCTTGGAGACAAGGGTTATAGGAAGGGAAATACCATCTTATTTTCTCTGCTTTTTTGTGTGTGTTCCTCTTTTAAAAGAAGCTGATTAACTCAAAACATATGCCGGAGGGACAAAATAAACCAGGAAAATCATTTAAGTAGCTAAAAATTCTATTCCATTGGACCCTAGAGAAAGACAAAACCAAAATATACCCACCCTGTCCCCTGGCAGAAGGCAGCCCAGTTTGTGTGAGTTGTAAACAGAAATCAATGAGCTCTTCAAAGAGCACTGAAATCCCTTTACTAACATGCACTCACATAGCGAGGGCCAAGAGGATAGGAATCGATATCTCTACTAGTTCTGAAACCCTGATTCTTTACAGCAGCACAGGGGCCAGGACAGCTGCAACACGGAAGTTCAGAAGAGGCCGTCTACCTGGCTCTCCTCCTCCACACGCCCCCACCTCCCCCTCCACCCACCAGAGCTTGCTGCAGCCTAAGAGCTTGCTTCTACTCTGTAAACTATGTCCTGCCCTCTCAACCATGAGTCTCCTGCTCTTATGGGAAGCCCAAAACAGGAACAGTTCAATGCTTTCTGCTAGTTCAGCCTGTATGCTTCTTTGGGCTTCTCTGCTTGTGTGCCTTCTCTCTGGCTGCATTTTTTCAACATCTAAACAGATCACCTTCTACAGTCTTTCTACTCTCTCCTGGCAAAGATGTTTTCTTGACTTGACTTGTGTGACTCTATGCTGGTCAGTTTTATTTGGGGTAGCTCCCTTTGTCTCCTAGCTGCATTTTAAATCTCTAGGATTTTGTTTTGATGTATTTTTAATTTTCTGTATTTAAGTAAATGTGTACCTAGTGTGAAAAGCATAGACCCTGAATATACAGTTCAATGTGTTTTATTGTAACTCACTTCAATTATAATATAGAACATTTCCACTAATCTAGAAAGTTCCTTCCTGGACCGTATTATTCTACCCTCTTCCCCAGAGGCAACCACTGTTCTAATTTCTATCCTCATGAATTATTTTTTCTGATCTTAAACTTTATATAAATAGAAGCATAGAGTATGTATTCTTTAATGTCTAACTTATTTTACACAGCATAATGTTTCTGAGACTCATTCATATTATTGACTATATCAATAGTTCATTGATATTATTTTGTTTTGTCTTGTTTTTTGACCTTTGGTTTTGGTTACTGAATAATAATTCAATATGCCAAAATATGCTATGTGTGTATGTATATGGATCCAACATCCAGACTCTAATAAACAAAAGAGGCAGAAAAATATTGGTTCAAGAAAATAAGAAAGGACAAGTATGGTGGTTCATGCCTATAACCCCAGCACTTGGGGAGGCGAGGCACTCGGATTGCTTGAGCCCAGGAGTTTGAGACTATCCTGAGCAACATAGCAAGACCTCATCTCTAAAAATAACCATAATAATAATTAGCCAGGCATTGTGGTGTGTGCCTGTAGTCGAAGTTACAAGAGGCTGAGGTAAGGAAGGATCTCCTGAGCCCAGGTGATCAAGGCTGCAGTGAGCCATGATTATGCCACTATATTTCAGCCTGGATGACAGAGTGAAATCCTCAAAAAAAAAAAAAAAAAAAAACAGAAAAGGAAAGAAGGGTCACAATAAGGTCTGTGTGATATCAGATGAGTTTCTGCCACCATATCTTCCTTTGCCCAATGCAGTGACTTCAAGCATAGAAAACTCCCTAGGTCTCCAATTTCACAAGACAGAAGCCCCAGGAAATCATAGACCTGTAGACTCTTTGAGGAAAGAATATTTCTCAGCCTTACAAGAATAAATCCCAAGGGAAAGATTTCCTAATCCTTCAGGTCCAGCTAATATAGTACCTCAAACCTCCAATATCTGACTTTTCTGTAACCATGACGCAAAATTTCTCAAGCCCTCATTTGTGTTCCTATAACACCACACATGAATCTTTGTTACAGTGTTTTTTTGTACCACACTGGTCTATTTGCAGACCTGACTCTACTTTTTACCAAAGTACACTGTGGACTCAAAAAAGACAATCTTTTTTTCTGCCTGTCTTTCTCTTTTCTTACCCCCTACCCCCCCTCACTGGCTTACAGGGTTTGTATCCCTGGCACCTAGTACAGTAATTTCACACACATGATATAAGTGAATGGACAAGTGAATGACTGCTCAGATAGGTAGATGAATGAATGGATGGATGGATGGATGGATGGATGGATGGATGGATGGATGGATGGATATGTGGATGGATGGATGGATAGATGGATGGATGGATGGATAGATGGATGGATGGATGGATGTTTGGATGGGTGGATGGGTAGATGGAAGTTTGGATGGGTGGATGGGTAGATGGATGAGAAAATATGTGAATATTGCTATATTGCCTGTAAATGAAATGACTTGTCTGGTACTTAGCAATCCCCAGCAGTATAAGGCATTGTTTTCTCTCATAGCGCCACATTCTCATTGGTCCTGGAGTTCGTATTAATTTGCCCACCAATAGGCAAATGCTTGGGTAGTATCTAGAACAGGTGCAAATTCCTAGCTCCTGCAAACCGGCTTTCCAGTGCTTCAGAAAATAATTTCAGAAGAGCCAGGGATTGAGCAGAATCACTTAATCCCCAACCATATAGCCTAACAGATTGGGCAGAGACACAGTTATTCTCCAACCATATAGCCCAAGAGTCAATCTTGTTGCAATGGAAATTTTCCCATTATAGGACAGGCCTAAGTGCTGAGTGAGTGGTAGCGCTTCTGCTGCCAGCAGGAGACTCATTAAATATAGCCTCCTAGGTAACTAAAGGGTGATGTTGAGCCCATTAGAGAGCGTTGTAACACTGTGAACAGCATTTAGTACTCAGCTGTTTCTCACCCACCTCTCAGATGGTCCCAGCAGGAAACACGTCTGTGGCTGTCATGTTTATAGTTAATTAATGTTTATTTATATTTTTAAACAAGCCTTTCACCTGTCACGCTTTGAAATAAATGTTCTGCTCTTCAATTAGAGGTTGTCAGAGCAGAGAGGAATCCTGTTTTGCTGTGGTTGAATGTGTTCATGCTTAAATGTGTATCAGGTAGGGAGTTCTTTCCTTTCAAGTCTCTCTCTCGTGCTCTCTCCTCCTGGAGGCTAAAGCTTCCTACTCAGAGACACCTCCTTTTTTTTAAGTTTCCACCATGAGTTCCCTGCTATGAAAGCCATGAACTTGCTTTCAGAGGGTAAACAGTAGAGATTACAGGCCTTCTAGGATTGTGGGGCAGGGAGGAGATTAGTATGAAAATATTATACATTTTAACCAGTGTAGAACAAAAATTCTAAAGAGACAAGAATGTGCTTTGCTCTCTGTGCCACAAATGTTTGACTCAGCAAGTCTAGGGTATTCAAATGCTGCACATTGTAAAGAAAGGTCTATCCCTTGGCTAACTTCTAGGAAATAAACTTTACACTTTGGGAATATTCTGCTGGATGAGGGTGTATTTTTTTTTTTTTAACCTGGAAATTTGGGCTATGCCAAACAGTTGATGCTAACAGTGTGATTTGTGGTGGGGGCCTTGGACCATAAGGTATCACTTTGACCTCTGAAGAAGCTGGAGACTGAGAAATTAAGAACAGCCACTTGGGAAACAGCAAGGCCCAGGTGAGTGTCCCTGGTTGGCAATACACTTTGTTGCTGGAGAATCTGGTACTGTGCATATTCTACTGCAAAAGGACACCTGGAAATTTGCACCTTGTCTTTCTTAGGTTCTGCCATATACATCTTTTACCTTTGCTGATTTTAATCTATATCTTCTCACTGTAATAAACTGTAATTATGAGTGTCACAGCTATTCTGAGTTCTGTGAGTCCTTCCAGGGAATCATCGAACCTAAGAATAGTCTTAGAGACACCCAACACACTCCTTCAAGAGTAAGCAATGAAGAGAAATTGAGTTGCAGGAAGGAAAAACACATGAGAACTGAACCCCAATTCTGCCATATACTTTTGGATGACCTTATAAAAATCAGTTTACTTGTTAATAATCTCTTTTGAGATTTAAATAAGAATCTATGTTATTTATTTGTATACTTTTTCACTAAAAATTTATTGAATATGCCACTTTTTGGTCACATAGTAGATGTTCAAAAAGTTCTTAATGGTAGAGATGGTTATTTGATTTGACCAATATGTGAAATTTTCCACTTTTAGTTTCTTAGGTGAGGTAGACCTCTAAATTTGGACTTGTGCCCCTCCACATTTTTATAGATAGGTATGTTTATGGTTTATAGTTAGTAAATGAGGATTTTCATATGGTTAGTTGGCTGCCAAATTCTTTGTCTTATCCTAAGCCAAGGCCTCTGGTTTCAAATAGCCTGGGGTTTTCTGTTGTTTGTTTGTTTGTTTTGTTTTTTAATTAGTTATATAGTGTCAGAGCCTTGGGAGAACAGCCTAGATATGAAAGTACCTAGCACAATGCCAAAATCATATTTGAGATGTAATAAGTACTAGCTGAACATGAATATAAACACCTAGAGGATTTTTTCCAAGCACTATTTAATAGGTAAGTGCATTTTCTTTCTTGCTTAATAACTGAAATATTTAAAAAAATAATGACCCATGAAATGGGATAAAATACAATTCCTTGCCCAGTTTTTTACAAATGAGTGTGAACCTATGGTTTACCTCTATTGTGGGGCGAATTGTGTTCCCCCAAAACATATGTTGAAGGTCTAACATATCTTGTGTATCTATGGATGTGACCTTATTTGATATAAGGTCTTTGTGGATATAATAAAGCTAAGATTGGACCATACTTAATTAGAGTTGACTCTAACCCAGTGGGTGATGTATCAATAGGAAGAAGAAAATTTGGACATGGACACACACAGAGGGAAGAATGCTTCATGTAGACAAAGGCAGAAATTGGAGTTAGGCCACCACAGACCAAGGAATATTAAGAACTTCTGGCAACCACCAGAAGCTGGAATAGACACAAAAGGTTACTTCCCTAGAGCCATGAGAATGAGCATGACCCTGATAACATCCTGATTCCAAACTTGTAGTCTCAAAAAACATGAGATACGTTTCTGTTGTTTTAAGCCACCCGACAGCCATGGGAACCCAATACGTCCCTTATCTTGTCATACATAGGTCTTTATCCTTTGCCAGTTTATTTTTTTGTTTGTTTTTTTCTGCCTTGACAGAAAATAATCTGCCTCCTAGAACACAGAAGGAACCAGCCAAGAGTATGGAGGCAGAAGGAAGTGACTCACCACGGGACTCCGGCCAATGCTGCTCAGGTAATAGAGGAGTCCTTTGGCATGGTAAATGGTTGGCTGGAGATGAGCACTGGGAGACAGCCATTGTCTGTTCAAATCTTCCCCTCTCAGTGAGCATCTGTGACTGCAGGAACAGACAATAAGCAAATAAATACATATTTAGAAGAAAATTACTTGAGAAATAAAGCTGCACATGACAAACAATTAAACTAATGAAGTCAACTTCCCTCTGACTTCTGCCCAGTTGGCATCAATTCTAGACATCCAGAAAGCTGCAGATCTGTCCTTTAAACTCCCAAAGTTTTGTGATTGGTCACAGGCCCAAAAGAACTGGAAACCATATTTGACTTAATATTGAGTAATCAGAATTTTAAGACAAAGTTTGAAAACTATCCTTGGAAGGCTGAGGCAGAAGGATCACCTGAGCCCAGCACATCAAGACTATGGTGACCATGAGTGTGCCACTGTACTCCAGTCTGGGTGACAGAGTGAAACTCCAACTCAAAAAATAAAAATAAAAAAATTGGTAGGCTGAGGCGGAAGGATTGCCTAAGCCCAACAGGTCAAGGCTGCAGTGACCATGAGCGTACCACTGCACTCCAGCCTGGGTGACAAGAATTAGACTCCAATTCAAAGAAAAGAAAAGAAAAGAAAACTGTAGTCTCCCACTGTTTGCATCCATGGGGGAACCAAAGAAATTCCTCTAGGCTCTGAGCTCTTCAATTCTAATAAAGTGAAGTTCAAGTCATAAAACTAGATGCACTACATGTAATATTTTCAGGTGGCCCAATAGGTATTCAAGGTGGATATTAGTGCAAGCCAGTGAAGAGACTGAGGCTTAGAAAGAATTAAATATGTGGCACAAGGCCACCTAAGAGTGAGGCATTCCACCCAGGTCTATTTGTCTCTAATACCTATGTTCTTCTTTCTATTATACTGTTTCCCTCCCTAGCCAGGTAGATAACATAGAAAGTTGACATTTACCCAGAGAACCAGAGTACCTTTTTCAAGGATACCATAGTATATCGGAGCTAGAATGAGCTCAAAATCATAAATCCCTCATTTTGAGAATGGAGATGTTCATATGTGAAGGTACCAAGTTACTTTACAAAGGTGACCCAGCTGACTAGTGATAGCACTGAATGCAACTTAGAGGGAGGAAATTGAGATACTGAGTTGTCAGGGGAATGATCCTAAAAGCCCATGACCACCAGAGACTGCCAAGTGCAGCACAGGAGAGATTCCCAGCAGTCTTAGAATGATGTTGTTTACTCAATAAGGTTAACAAGCAAAGTGCCACAGATTGGGAAGTACAGTATCTTTATCACTTAGCCTTCCAGGATGCAGTTCTACTTCCATCCCCCAGCCCTCCACCCTTGTTCTTCCATATTCCAGCCCAGTGGAATTGCTCGGGTTTCCCTCTGAGCTGTTGTCCCTTTACCAGGACTCCCCTATCACCTCCATTCCTACCTTTTCAACTTTCAGGGGAATCACAACTGCAGGAAAATTGTCCCTGATTTTCAAGCCATTGCATTCTACTCTTATTTGTTGAAATATCATTGTCAGGTCTCTCTAATCAGAGTCCTTATAAAACCATTTTGGATGGGTTTTTATCATTACTTGTCTTGCCTTCTCCATTAGACCAGGAGCTTCCTGGGAGCAGGGATAGTGATAGTCTCTTGGTCACCATCAAAACCCTAATATGTAACTCTATCAGAGGTGGAATTGAGTAAATAAATTGAATAAATAGATGCATGAGCGTTTAAATGTAGAATCATATACTTTTCTATTCAGTTTTGTTCTAAACCACTGTTTTCCATAAACCTTGGATGTGGAAGAAAGAAGGTTCGGCCTTCTCTTTTCACCACTCTTTCATCTCCATGTTTCTGAAATTATATTTAAATATTAGCTTCTTGTTGCTTGACAGACTCTTTTACAGCTCACTGGAAACGAAAAATCTTTAGATTAGTCACTTATTCCAATTTCTCCCTTAAAATATTTTGACTTGAGAAATGGTAGGTTTTGTGTATTTTCCTCTCTGACCCTTTTGTTCTTTTCCTGCATTTTTTTCCCTCCTTTCTTCCTTTTAATAGCAATGACATCTAGAAATAGGGTTTATCTGTTCTGCCTAGTGGCCAAGGATGAAAGTAAAATATGAAGCAGATCTTTAATGCTGATAGCAATGGAAAAAACAAGTGGGTCAGACTTGCTCCTGAGCATATTTGCTGCATTTAAATGAATTTCTTTTCTCAAATCAAGGTACTTGCAGGCACAACATCCCAGAGCCTCAGGATTCTCTTTAACTGCTCTGTGATTCTCTTTGCCTTGACCTGGATTCTCATCAACATTGGGGATTTGTTTTTCCTTTGCAATGTTGACTGTGATAAAATCAATGTCCTTTAAATGCATTTCTGTTTGTGTAAATAAAAATGCACGCGTCATATGTGTCCAGTAGTCAGCAATTCTGTGTCAACTCTCTCTACATCTTCTTTTCCTATGCTCCATGGAAACCAAGTTCAAGGACAATATCTACACAGAAAAGTCTCATAAGTTACCACATAGCAGAAATACAATTGTGTATTATAATTTCCAGAGATAGAAAAAACAAAGTTTTGTGCTGTAACCAGAAAAAGCATGAGTTGTGAATAACAAAACCTAGTTCCAACTCCCAGCTGTCACCAGGTATGGGATTTGGAGCCTCTTTGAGAGTCAACAATCTCATATGTGAAAAAAAATAGATAGGCCTACCGTCCCTCTCAGGTTTATTTTGAACATCAAATGAAATAATATGTATTTTCAATATCTCTATGGAGAAATGTCATATAATTCTATCTCTACCTATGTCTATGTCCATGGCTATATCTATATCTTTATCTATATCTACATCTTCATCTACACCTGTGATGCTCTGGGATGCATAGCACAACTTTGACTATGCTCATTGGTTCCTTACCTCATTCTAAATTTTTTTCTTTAAGAAGAATAATCAGGAAGCAATATGCAGGTAGAATGAAATGGAGAAGAATCTTGACTAGAAACCCTAAGCTAGAGGACATGGTCAGTTTTAAGTACCAATTGACTTGAGCACACTCACTTTAGGGTAGAGGCAGTAGGAAGAACAGAAAATAGTTTAAGAAAAAAATTGCAAAGGAATAATTAGTAGAAACTGATGCTTGGAATTGTGGCTGTTAAACAATATAAAAAGGAGGATGACATCTAAGATTATCTAAATATATAACAGAGGATTTGGAGAGAAGTTGGGCCAAGATGAAATATATAGGAGTTAGGAAAGCTTTTAGTTCGGGGAAAAAAAAATTTGTTTGTTATGTACTTTACAGACGTGAAGGCAATGAATCATTCTATCAGTACACATAAGTTGTGTGGATTTGGAAGCCCATATGATTTTATTTGTCTTCCGGGCTCTATGTGTGGCTGTGATTTTACGAGTATCTCTGTGTGTGCCTATGGCTTTGGCAGTTCCTATATCTATGCAATTGCAGATTATTACAATATGTACAACACCTAACTTGAGTATTTTCCCTTTTAAAGCAAATCCATTTGCTTTCAATCTCCAAATCCATTTGGCATTTTGTGTTAATAATATCAGAGATTCATGCAGTCAGAGGAACAGTTACTGCTCTTCTTAAGGATTTGTTTTAAGCATTTGAAGATGAAATGTACCCCATCTTATTATCTACTGTAGCATTTCTGAAATGACAGCTGCTCCTTCTATGTGGAGAAAATTAGCAGATGGACAGCTATGACTGGCTGGCAATGAATTCAGTGCCTATGATTTCTGAAAAAGGGTCAGCTCACAAATAGAGTTTGAAGTCCTGTTTTGTTTATAAGAACATAAAATGGTGATCTTCAGAAATCACAAAACACCTCAGTTGGCCCTCTGTTTCTGTGGATACCATGCCATTTTTATATAAGGGACTTGCTTGAGCATCCATGAATGTTGGTATACATAGAGGGGCAGTGGTTGGGCGGCCAGTTCTAGAACCAGTCCCTTGCAGATATCAAGGAATGGCTGTATATTTTCCTCTTCTGAAACTTGCAAATTTGCAGGGAAAAATCATCTACTTCATTTTAGTATTCACAAGTGAAGGCATTTAATCCAAATAGTTCTGACTTTTAAAGCTTTAGATTAAATACAGTTCAGTTTAAGATAAAACTTATTTGCACAAAGTATGCTAGATCTAAGATGTTGCATTTTTATCCTTGAAATTTCTGCATCCCAGTAAACCTCTCAGCAAACGAAACTGGATGTTTGATCACCCTGTCTAGATTTCTAATTCTAGGAGGTATTGCAAAACTAGAATTCTCGACCAGGATTGGGCCTAATTGTTTTGCACTGAATTGATTGTTTCTAGGTGAGGCCATCACACTCCACTGAGCCTTAGGCACCTTCACTACTTATTTTTTCCTTGATTGTTTCACATACACATTACCTGCCTGTGCTCTTTGGGCCTATGCAGCCTGTGTCTATGAAGTCTCTAAACGTTAAAACTCCTTTCCCTTAAGGAAAAAGAAAAATCTTCTGGTCTTCAGAAAAAAGGTTCATTTTATTACCAAACAAAAACATAGCAGCTGAAATTGTCAAAGACTGAATCAGTAGCACCAGTCTTAACTAAGAAGTCACTGATAGAAGCTACCAAATGCATTATACCCTAAATAAAGGATAACCTTAAAGGCCAGTCTAAAGGAAAATTATATCACTGAAAATCATTTTTAACATTAATTTTGTATCTTATTGATCTGCTAAGAACAGAGATTACCTAGACTTGGAAACAAGTAATATAACCAAGGACCTTAACAAACAGACCCTGAACTACAAGAAGACCTGACACAAAGAAAGGACCACAAGTCAGAAAGAAAAAGAGAAAATTGAGTCACTTCCTAAAAGAGAATCTATAAAGCTACAGACAGAATAAAAGATTATTCGAAAACCTCCTACCCCTCTGTGACTGAAAAAATGGAGAGATAGTGCCCATCAGACTGAATGAATGATGCTAAACTTTATAATATTAGTGCCCCCAGCACAGCAAGTCCTGGAACCTTAAGAGAGGCAGCATGTTTAAAATTTAGCCAGTTAATCCCACCTCCCTAATGACTATTTGTATACCTAACCCTTAACTGTATCTCACAATTTTAAAATAAAAAATATATGTAATTATAAAAAATAAAAATTTAATATCTGAAAAAAAAAATTTTAGCCTGTACCTTCACTGTTCACCACACATTCCAGAAACAGGAGGGAGTGAGGGTACAGGAGCAGAATGTCTATAAAGGCAAAGAGATGCTCAAAAACTTCAAGAACATGACAGACAGCTGTATCAGCAGACATTGCACCCAGAGCTTTCCAAATAAATATTACTTTGATGGAGAAAAAGAAATAAAGAGGAAAAAAGAAAAAACAGCTTCATTTTTAAAGCCACAGTTGAAAGCTCAAGACAACCAGGGTTGTCAGGAATATATTATTACGTTAAGGATATTTTTATCAAGTAAAATGCTCAGAGAAGTCAATAATCTAGAGGAAGATAAAAGATCAAATCCAAGTATTTCTTCACACCACTGGAAACCCAGGAATGGGTTACCAGAGGCATGATCACCCCAGAGCCCAGGAACAGGGAAGCTACAGTCTTTCTTTAAAAGATGACCAAAAGAACTGACCTGGGTCCAAATGTTATCTTTGATAAATAAATTATCCAAAGTAAACATTGGAAACTAGGTCAGTCTAAATATAAACTAGTTGTTCTTTATGTACTTGTTTCTTAAAGTGTGGTCACCAACAGCATTACCTAGTAGTCTGTTAAATATGTAGAAACTTGAGTCCCATCCCTGAATCTGCAATTTAACAAGATAGTAAGCATGCACATTATAGAGGAAGATGCAATGCTATATGCTATACCACAAGGAAAGGAAGAAAATTAACTTTTGTAAAGGAATTGCGTGCTATATAAAGGGATTTATTGCCTTCACTCTTTCAGGAACTAGAACACATGATATTTAGAATTTCTGGCATCTCATCCAGAGCACAGCAAACCTCTACACACATACCAGCCCATTTTCCCCATTTTCCCACTGTTTTTCCCACTATTGGGTTTGTCTCTTGCATGTTTTAATTTGAAAACCAACAGAGAAGATTAAATGTGTTTTTTTCAAAGTTACCTTGACAAGTATGATTTCATAATATCATTCAAATATGCGACAGGACAATTCAAAAGATTAGATGATCAGGACAACTTCAGCTGAAATTATCCCAGACTAGATTACAAAGTGAACCAATCTGGCTGCAAATTTAGAGGAATTCTTACAATATCACTTGTATTAATCAAGAATATGTGATCAATTAATTTACATTTTAAACAGTGCTTGACCCCATATACTACTGACTCAATAAAAATATTACTTCCTTTGAAACAGCCAATACTCTAAGGTAAAAGTTTCTAAAGCTATGTCTTGAGGCCAACAACTATCCTCAGTGAAGAATTTACCAAACACACAAGCAAGTGAACAGTGAAACCTTAGGCTGTGCCACCAATTCTGAGATTGACCTGCCAAATTCTACTGGATGTCAAAGATTGCAACTACTGACATTTTGCATAGTATTATTTACCCAGATATGAGTAAGAATAATTTACTTAATTTCTGACATTCTAAATCCTGTATTTATTCTCACAAAAACTGTTAGAATGGGAAATTATACAAGAAAATTTTTAAAGATCAAGAACTATTAATTATTTCTATAATGGTTGAAGCAAACAAATTTTTGAAAAAAATCAGCACTCATTTCTGGTAAAGACAATCAGGAATGACTGATACACTACATCACAAAAACACACATTTTCCTACAGCCAGGAATTCTAATTTTTTTTTTTTTTGAGTTGGAGTCTCACTCTGTCGCCCAGGCTGGAGTGCAGTGGCACGCTCACAGCCACTGCAGCCTCAACCTGCGGGGCTCAGGTGATCCTTCTGCTCAGCCTTCCAAGTAGCTGGAACTACAGGCACGCGCCACCATGTCTGGCTAACTTTTTCTGATTTATTGTAGAGATGAGGTCTCACAAAGTTTCCCGGGCTGGTCTCAAACCCACGGGCTCAGGCAATCCTCTCACCTCGGCTTCCCAAAGTGCTAGGATAATAGGCATGAGCCACCACACCTGGCTTTCTAAAAGCCTTAAAGGAAGAATCGTATTTCTGAAAGAAACACTAGAGGAATTCCCACTAAGAGCAGATGCCAGGTAATGAGAATCACTCTCTCTACGACTATTCAACTTGTAATTAGAAATATTATCAAATGAATTTAGAGGAAAAAACATCAATAAGAAGCACATGAGTTGCTTAAAAAGATGAGAAATCATATTTATTTGCAGATAACAGCACAGCATACCTGGAATCTCCCAGAAAACCAATGATTAACTCAAACAATAAGGGAATAAAGTAAGATGACAGGACACAATATTAGCATACAAAAGTAAACTTCCATGTAGAAGAGTGGATAAATAATATGATACATTCACAAAATGAAGTATTATGTTACTGTTAGTAAAAGAGAAAAATCTTTGTAAACTGATACAAAATGGTAATTTTTAAGATATATAGTTAAATGACAAAAAGTTATATGAAATGAAACTTTAAAAAATTTAAAAAATATAGTTACATGATCTTAGTATATTCAAGAATGAGGAAGATAGAAAATATACATGCTTCTATTCCTTTGTACAATAAAGCCCAAGGAAGCTAAATCAGAAACTAATAAGATGGATTGCCTACATAAAAAACTAACAAGACTGACTGCCTACATAAAGTAAAGCATAAAGAATGGAGAATGAGTGAATGGGAAAGGGGTAAGAAGGATGAGTGGCAAGTGACACTTCTCTAAGCACAACTTTTGTATAGTTTCAACTTTTACAACCATGTTAATGTTCCACATATTCATATGGATAAATAAATAAATATAATCAAACATGAAGGAGCCATGAAGAGAACTCAAATGAATTACAAAACATTTTTACATGAACTTAAACTCGATGACAAATAAAACCGAAGTAAGAAAGAAGAACTGAACTAAGTAACTTCAGAAAACAAAATTTGGGCCATAAACTGTAAAGCTAAAGACAGAAAGAAAAATACACAAATTTGGTTTTCACAGCAGTCTGCAATTCTGAGCTAGCAATTCTAAAAGTATTTTATGTGTATTCTAGGATTGAATAAATAGGTAAATCAATTATGAATAATAACAACCAGGTTTTTCACTGGCACAGAAAGGAATTACAAATTAACTTTGTGATGTCATATTGGAACCAGAGGTATCAGAACAAAATCATGGTTTAATATATACAGATAGGTAGATAAAGAAATGGATACCAGTGTGTTTGTGTATGTGTGTATGTGGGTGTGTGTGTGTTCATACATCTCTTTTCCTTTTTTTCTTAGTTTATTTATTTATTTATCACTAAAATGTAAATATCATGACAGTAGGACTTTTCTTTTTCTTCATACCCTGCTATATTCATAACAATAAGACACTCATGAATGATGAATGGAAGATGCACGGTTTTGCACAGGATTTACTCCTACATTCAAGAAACAATTTCATGATTTTACTTTTCAGTATTTTTTATTATGATATTGTGGGGAACAGTTAAGGGTTAGGTGTACAAATATGCCTCGTTCAGAAACCCTTGTTGATAGGGAGTGTCTCCCCGTCGCCAGACAGATATTTACTACCATTAATTCTATCACCCTCCCCCTCCCCCCCCATAGTTTCCCACCACTGTCAGTCATTTTCTTGCGGTAATACATTGGATGATCAAGGTCTACTATATGAGTAAGAATATGTGATATATTTCTGTGAGAGGTCACTCAGTATTGTAGACCTTAATTCCATCCAGGTTGCTGCAAAGTTCATGATTTTGTTCTTTTTTATGGCTGCATAGTATTCCATTGTGTATATGTACCACATTTTTAAAATCCAGTCCTCTTTTGATGGATGGCATGGTTGCTTCCAGGTTCTTGCTATTGTGAACAATGCTGTGATAAACATATGTGTGCAGGTATCTTTTTTATAGAGTGATCTGAGTTCTTCAGGGTATATTCCCAGTAGGGGAATCGTGGGGTCATATGAGAGGTTGGTATTTAGAGCTTTTAGGAATCGCCACACTGCTTTCCACAGAGGTTGCACTAGTTTACACTCCCAACAACAGTGTAGAAGTGTTCCCTCTTCGCCACACCCTCTCCAGCAACTGTTATTTTTTGAGTTATTGATAATTGCCATTCTGACTGGAGTTAGGTGGTATCTCAGAGAGTTTTGATTTGTATCTCCCTGATGATTAGTGAGGTTGAACATTTCTTCATGTGTCTGTTGGCTGCTCGGTTGTCTTCCTTTGAGAAGTGTCTGTTCATATCTTTTGCCCATTTTATAATGGGGTTGTTTGTTTTTTTCTTTTCAGCACATTTGAGTTCCTTGTAGATC
>CAUYQG010096772.1:0-11975 GCA_963574415.1 Tarsius wallacei
TTAGTTTTAATCAACTTTTCATATCAGCCAATAGGTTATTTTGTTCTTGTAAACTTAATTTGTTATAAGCACTTGGTGCATCTTCTTGTTTTCATTTCCTTTGTCACCATCTAACATAGACTAAATGTTTGTGCCACCCCTTCTCCTCAAAGGTATATGTTGAAATATAATCTAATTCCCATTGTGATGGTACTAAGAGGTGGAGCGTTCAGGAAGTGATTACGTCATGAGGATAGAATCCTCCTAAATGGGAATTAGGGGCCTTGAAAGAGACCCCAGAGAGTTCCTTTGCCTTTTCTGCATGAGTTTACAGCAAGAGATTGGCTGCCTCTGAACCGGGAAGCAGGGTCTTACCAGTGACCAACTCTGTGGGCACCTCTATCATGAATTTCCTAGCCTTCCTAATTGTGAGAAATACATTTCAGTTGTTTATATGCCACCCAGTCTATAGTGTTTTTTCTTTTTTCTTTTTCTTTTCATTTCTGTTCTTTTCTTTTCTTTCCTTCCCTTCCCTTTTTTTTCTTCTCTCCCTCCTTCCCTCCCTCCCCCACCCTGTCTCTCTGTCTCTTTCTTTCTTTCTGCCTGAACAGACTTAGACATATCCCAAAATACGTTTCTATCACAGATTATTCTCCTTTTTAATTTGTATTTTAAATAGTTTGCATGGCTGTCTTTTGACTGGTTCCCCACAATACACTGCAGGGAGTATGAATACTTTAAATCTTCTTCTCTTCCGTCATTGTGCCTTGGACATAGCACATGGCCACTCAGGAATATTTGAATGAGTATGTGGATGAATAAGCTATTCTCCCTGACTCCATTTTTTGCTTTTATTCTGATCTCCACGTTGCTTGCAGGTTTTTCTTCCAAAAACACACTCTAGATCACTTTTGTTGTCCAAATGATATTGGTCATCTCCAATTGCTTGCTAAGTGTAGTATAAATATTTTTAAAATATGACACTTAAAGCTGTTATGATAACTAATAGATGCAATACTTTATTATTTTTTCTTTGTGCTCTGACAAACTATGCTTTCCTAATTCATGCTTTTGACAAGGTAATTCTCTCTCTTTAAAACAACAACCCTTTTTACCCTTTTTGCTAACCGCAGTGGTGCTTTTCTGAAGCCCCAGCTATTTAGGACACAGGTGAGAGGACTGATTGAGCCCAGGAGTTCAAAGCCAGATTGGGCAGAATAAGAAGACATTTTTTGATAAAAATTAATAAATTTAAATTAAATAAAAAGAGAGAGAAAGAAAAGGAAAAAAGAAATGAAAAATTAATAAAAAGATTTATTTCTATTCCTCATCTCTGTCTGCTCACTCTTCCAAATACAAATATATCTTCCTGCTCTATGAAGTGTCTGTCCATGAACACCATGTAGTAGTCATTATCTTAACCTCTAACTCACCAAATCTTTGTTTCCACAGAACTTTGTAGTATACTCTTTTGAAAATTTTTTTAACCTTTATCCTGAGCTATAAGTACTTTAAAAGAAGGGATAGGAATGTACTAACCCCTTTAGAAATAGACAAAGAGAAATGAACAAAAGTTTTACTGTTCCTTTACGCAACTATGAATAAATACTAAAATGCTTACTATAGAAAATATGTACAATCTTCTATACTGATACCCATAATTTACTTTAAAATATGCCAGCAAAGAGTGTGTGTATGTGTGTGATTTGAAGTTTAAATTAGAATCTAGGTACAGAAGCATCCTCATTAAAAAAGTACATTCCAAGGGAGGCCAGCTGCTGCACTCATTAGGAAGCATAGTCATAACATCTTGCTAATTAATATTCTGAAGGTCAGAATTTTTTTTTCAGTTGGTGTAGGACAATAGATGACTGTTTACTAACATAGTAAAGTAAAAAATAGACTTTCATTGGTAAAATACAATGTGTTAAAGTTATGTGGCTTTGTACCACACATTTAGAGTTATGAAATCTAGCAAAGTGTTGCATCTAAGTCCCTAGACCTTTTGGAATGGTACCTGAGGCTTGGTCCTGTGTTCAGACATGGGGTTAGATTTCAGTTTGTCTGATGCTGACAATAAGGGTAAGAGGATTGTGCCTCTGAAATGCTGTTTATGTTTTATGTCAAAGAACCATAGTACGTCTCAAGTCTGCAAATATTGTATTATGACAAGAACATTTGACACCTCTGGGGATGTTTTTGGTGTCTTTGCTGAAGACACAACAGCTTTAGAAAAAAACTGAAAATAGTTTTATATTTATATATAGATTTTAAAATATATTTTTAGCGTTGTCATTAGAAAAAAACTGGTTCACAAGATATCTGTGTGTTTTATTAAGCTAGTTTTGCTGAAAATAAAATCATGATCAGGGTAGCACCAATATTTTCTTTAAAGATGTTGTGTTATTATTAAAAAATCACCACACTGTTTTTCATTGAGATTGAACTAGTTTGCACTTCCAGCAATGGTGTAGAAGTTTTCCCTTTTCTCCACATCTGTTGTTGTTTTGATTTATTAATGATGACCATCCTTACTGGGGTTAGGTGATATCTCAACATGGTTTTGATTTGCATTTCCCTCCTGGAAATATGCCCAGAGGAACTCAAATCATTCTGCAAAAAAGATTCCTGCACAGTCATGTTTATTGCAGCACTATTCACAATAGCAAAACATGGCACCAGCCCTGCTGCCCATTGAAAGTGGACTGAATAAAGAAAATATGATACACATATATGATAGAATGTTATGCAGCCATAAAGGAGGGCAAAATTATGGATTTCGCAGCAACTTGGAAAGATTTAGAGTCCATCATACTCAGTGATCTATCACAAAAACAAAAAACTGAATACCACATGATCTCTTTTATTAGTAGATCGTGAACATTCATCATATTTCTACCAGAGAGAGTTCTGCAGCAGCAGGACACTGCCAGGGGTGGGTGGAGGGTACACTGAGATGCACGTAAAATCACTAAGAGTGCTTGATCCTAAACCAGGTGAAAGGAGGATGAGTTGAAGGCCCAAACTCCACCTGCAAGGAGGCTACTAATATACCTAACCCTGACTTGTACCCTACATCTTTATAATAAAACAGAGAAATAAATAAATAAATGTGTTAAGTATTATTATTAATGAAAAAATATGCTCTATCAGACGGGGCAACTATATTTATTCAAATGCTAAGAAAATCTGTCTAATTAGTTTAATTTTTTAAAATAAGAAAAGCTATTAAAATGTGTTTTTTTGCCATCCAAAATTAAATACTTATATTTTCACTTTAAGACATTTTAGAAAAATATTTTTTGATGCTTAAACTTTATTGTGGTTACTATAAAAATGTGGTTAAAAATTGCCTTCCTTTTACGGTGCAGAAACCATCCTTTTTTTGAAGGGCTCTATATACTTGTTGATGATGTTCAAATTGCTGTGTATAATCGTCCCTACACTTTATCCTCTTTACTGAATTACTTTGCTGAATTAACTTATTTTTCATTCACTTCCTGAAATCACAGATGATCTTCAACTCCAGTTCTTCCCCCAATTTGTTGACTTTTTTTTTTTTTGAGTCAGGGTCTCACTTTATTACTCAGGTTGGAGTGCAGTGGTATGATCTAGAAAACTCAATGCAGCCTTGAACTCTTGGGCTCAAGCCATCTCCTGCCTCAGCCTCCCAAGTAGCAGGGGCTAAAGATGTGTGTCATCAAACTCAGCTAAATTTTTTACAATTTTTTGTTGAGATAAGATCTCACTATGTTGCAAAGGAAAGTCTCAAACTCTTGGGCTCAAGAAATCCTCTCACCTTGACCTCCCAAAGTGCTGGGATTACAGGCGTGAGCCACCATGCCATGTCTATAGTGACTTTCTGTCATCTGACCTATTGTAGCTCATTTAAAAGATAGCAATAACGTATTGTCTGAAATGTCTGTATTTTCAATACCTTAATATATCTCTTATCTTCATGAATTAATTGCAAGCCCTCTAGTACTTTTGTTATCTACGTAGTGCTTAGCAGTGTGTTTTAAGCCTAACAACACTTGGTAGGTAACTCTTTACTGATCATGATAACAAAGAAGTTTCTGTGTCTAAAAGAGAAATTCAAAAACTTGCTATGCCAAAAACTGGTATACAAGTATATTGTCTACCGATGCTTCATTTTCATCAAAGATCGTTTGTCATTTAGACTCTTTATTTGTATTTGCATAATAATTATTCCTCTGTGTCATTTTAATGTTTTAATTTTGCAAAAACTATCAAAAAGCAATTTGAGGCTGGATACAGTGGCTCACACTTATAATTCCAGCACTTTGGGAAGCTGAGATGGGAGGATTGCTTGAGTGCAGGAGTTTGAGACCAGTTTGGACAACAAAGCAAGAACTAATCTCTACAAAAAATTAATTTAAAAAAATTAGTCAGACATAGTGGTTCGCCTCTGTAGTCCCAGCTACTCAAGAGTCTGAGGCAGGAGGCACACCTGAGCCCGAAAGTTCGAGGCTGCAGCAAGCATGATCATGCTACTGCACTCCAGCCTGGGTGACAGAGCAAGACAACAACAAGAATAACAACAACAACAACAGCAATAAGCAAATGTATAGTACCTTTTATTTTATTTAGAACTCATTTCTTAATAGGAAATAATATCTGAGCAAAATGGCAATAGGGTAATAATTGACAGTTTTGTCTATTCTACAAAAAAGAAATACTGTAAACAAGTGGAAATTTCATATTTCATAGTATATGAAATTTAAAATAGTTTACTTCTAAATATAAGTAAGGAATAAAGGAAACAGAGAAACAAATGCCCTCTCATACTTTTTTAATGTATCCCTAAACTACATGTTAATTCAAAAATATTATCAAATACTATGCGCCAGGCACTGTTTTTGGTGCTTAGAATACAGCATCAACTGGAACCCCTGCCCTAGATTTATATTCTAGGTCAAAGTCAGGCATTAGACAGACAACCACATACTGACTGTATAAGTAATAATCACTTTGACCAAACTTAAAGGTAGGTCAAGCAATAGGCAATAGAAAGTGAGAACAGTGAGGATAAGAAGCTACTTTAGAGAAGCAGGTTTCTCAAAGAGAGTAATGTTTGATTATATGCAGGAATTATATGGAGTGCCTTCTAGGCAAGAGAAAGGCAAGAGCAAAGTTCTGGGGAGGAGCTGAGTTTGGCAACTTCCTATGTCAAGAAAGTCAAGAAGGCAGATTTGGCTATAGTTGATACTATGCAAGGCCTTTGAACTTAGAAAGAGATAGGCATTATTTTCTGAATAAGATAGGAAGCCAATGCATGGTCTTGAGCATGGGAATGATAAATACCTGATTTTGAGGCCTCTATATTCTGTAGTTGTTTTCTCACCTCGCAAGTCTTCACGGCCCCTTCAGTGTAGTCAGGGAGAGTCAGATTGCCTTGAGCAGTCTAGACTCTGTTCAAAGCTTATGGATGATTCATACATTTTGACCATCAGTTCAAATAATTAATTGACTGGTTGCAATAAATTTAATGGCAGTTACTTCCCATTTTGTTCAAATATGCCAGTTAATTTATAAATATCTCTCTGGAATTAGAGAATAACAAATTAAAATGTTGGGATATAAATAGAAGTCTCTTTATTAAAAAAGAAGTGAGACACTGTTCTGATTATCAGGTTTTAAAACTCCCTCATCAGTTGGGGCAAATACTTGTGCTTATAGGGGGCAAAGTAAAATGAAAGAGGCAGAAGTGTCTCTTCCTCTCCTCTAACTGATAGTATATCCTTTGGGCTAATTGAGGATACACAAAGTCCCCAGAACACTGGTAACTTTTCTCTTCCCTGGATCCACCTGATATAAAGCTATTCAGTTTTCAGTATCTTATTAAGCATGATATATTATATAATGTATATAATCTTTTTATGGAGTCTGATATTTCTGTTGTATATTGCATTATTGATAGCCACTTTATCTTGGGTGGACTTCGATGTATTATCTCTTTTTCTCTGACAGGTACTTTTTCAGAGTTGATTGTGTGTGCAGTTAAGTAAGATAAAAGGTTCTCTTTTCTATTGCCACCTATCCTTGGGTGGTTTGTTTTTTATGACTGCAATGAAACCATGTTACTAAAGTGATCATGGAGAACCTAATGTTTTAGGAGACTTAAAGGTGAGACCTTATTTTAGGGGCATTTTTTATGACCCAGAGGACAAAAGGTACTGACATAGTGGAAATCAAAAATGTATTAAATGATATCATACTTTTGGATTCATCAATGCTTTAAAAATCTGCTATCATTGTTTGCTTCATGTTAAAACACATATAGACCTAGACATTTTGCTGAAGCTGGTCCTCAGTCACCAGTATTTCTAAGTCCTCCAGTCTGAGCACTACTTCATGTTCTAGATATTCCCATACCCATGAAAACTCACCAATGCTGTGCCCTGTTCCTCAGGGCCGTTCCCCAAAGAGGGCAGGAAAGTCAGCCTTCTAAATACGTTGACTGTATCTCTAGCTAAATGCAGTTAATTTCTTAATGCTTGAAACAAGTTTAGGAAGAGTCAGAGAAGTAAGTGACTGGGTAAGTGAAAATTATTGTTATTATTTTTATTATTTTAGCATAAGCATACTGCTACTTTTTCTTCTAATCTTTTTCCTTATATGTATTGTGATGTTATGAGTAAAGCCAGAGACTACAAGGAGAGAAATACTGTTTGGAAATAGCAGTTTCTATTCAAAATGAGGTGGTCTCAAACCTGATGGTAAATGCGAATGTGGTCAGAGAAATGGTAAAATTCTGGATATATTTTGAAGCCAGAGCCAACAGGATTTTCTCTTTCATTAGATGTGAGGTCCGGGAAAGAAAAAAAGTGATGGACAAATAGAAACTTTTTGTTGTTAGCAAAAGAAAGGATGGAACCATCAACTAAGAGTAGGAAGGTTCTGGACAGGTTAAACTTCAAATACCCAGTCAACATTCAAGTGGAGATGTTGAGTAGGCAATTGTATATATGTCAAGAGCTTATCAGAAACATCACTATTAGAGTTATATATATACTAGCAGTCCTCATATAGTGGTATCTAAAAACTGGATGAGAGAATGAAGGGTGTAAGTTTAAATAAAGTAGAGGACTAAGATATCAATTCTGGGATACTTCAGTGGGAAGCAGTCTAGAAGACTCTAAAAATATATATATACTCCTACTGAGCAACTCTTATAAATTATTTAATCCAAAATGAATCAAAGTAGAGACAAGACTTTGAATAGATAACCAATAGGACTCTAAATGGAGGAGCATTTTTTTTTACAATAATATTTTGTAATTGATTTCAAGATGAATTTTCACATTTGGAGAATAAGACCTATGCAGTTCTGAAATCACTTTGATGATTTATAGTGTTTTCAAAATATTTTATTGACTTTAATTTATATTAGAAAAATGAGAACTTTGTATTTTTAGAAAATAACTTACATATTCTCAAAAGAATACTTGGAGATTAGAAATTATTTAATTTCCAAAATTGCTATTTTAATAAAGAAATCTTAAAATTCTATTTAAAGTCGAATGTGCACTTTGTTTTTAAAATTATGTTAGTATTAATTTTTTCAGGTGTTCTTTAGTTATTTCATTATTTTTATTGAAAACTATGAGTATTTCTTTCAATTACTTAAAGTTTCAGGAAAAGTATGTAGGGTTATCTCAGGAAATACAATTCTGTTATGTTCTATTATGTAAGGAAAATGTCAATTATATTATGAAATCATTTGTGTTGAGTGTTGTTGACTTACAAACTATCTTAGCATTTACTCTATCAGAAACATAGATCAGGGATGGTGGCTCATACCTATAATCCCAGCACTTTAGGAAGCCAAGGTGAGAGAATTGTTTGAGGCCAGGAGTTTGAGACCAGCTTAGGCAACACAGAGAAACATTGTCTCTATGAAAAATAAAAAAAAGTCAGGCATAGTGGCATGAGTCTGTAGTCCCAGCCACTTTGGAGTCTAAGTCAGAAGGATTGCCTGGGCCCAGGAGTTGAAGGCTGTGGTGAGCCGTGATCATGCCACTGCACTTTAGCATAAATGACAGAATGAGACTCTGACTCAAAAACAAAACAAAACAAAAACATGAATTTTCCAAATCAGAGTTTGCTCTTAGTGAAGGATGACTGGAAATTAAGGAACACAAGGATGTGTGTTTATATGTGTAGTGTTTGTCTATAAGCACATTTTTAGTGTTTATTATTTTTATCATAATTTTCATAAAATACTTATACCCTGTAAATCATGTAAAAATTAATATATACTAATCATTTGTTATAACTATGCATCAACGAAGGCAAAAGTTATACAAAAAAAAGCACAGTACTATTTCCCAACTTGCTCATTTACCTCTTGCAACATTTTAGAAGGTAATGAGTGACTTGTTTCTGAAAACCTGCAAAGTTCTCTCATTGTAGACTTCAACTTTAAGGAGCTCACAGTTCAGTG
Organism: Tarsius wallacei; assembly: GCA_963574415.1. Classification (NCBI taxonomy): domain Eukaryota; kingdom Metazoa; phylum Chordata; class Mammalia; order Primates; family Tarsiidae; genus Tarsius; species Tarsius wallacei. The sequence goes on from CAUYQG010096772.1 coordinate 8,447, forward strand.
AGATAAAAAAACATGTCAAACGTCATTATGATATAATGTGAAAAGTGAAGCAGTAAAAATGGATCAGCTGTCACAAATCTAAAGAGAATGATTAACTTGATAATGTGTTACAGGGACAGTGTTCATATGGTATTGACAAGTGCTGTGTTTCTGGAAAGGCGTCTAGAATGTTTAAGAGTCTCTCATCTTATCTCCCTTTTTCTCAGCTAATTACCCATCAATCTCCAGGTCTTAGCTCCTGCCATTTTCTTAGAGATGCCTTCTCTGACAGTTTTGGCTGATTCATGATTTTGTTGTTTTGTTTTGTTTGCTGCATATTCCTCTCCTAGTAATGGTATTCCTTTCTTTAATTCACAATAATAAATCAGTAAATTTTTTTTGTTTGCTTTTCTCCAAACCTCCCTCACCTTTCAAATAAGTGCATGGAATATGTCAGTTTGTTTACCCTTGTCCCAGAGTTTAACAGAATGACTGACCTGACGAATAAGACAAGTTCATTAATCTCTTACTGGATGAAGAACATTAATTGACTGTTTTAGATCCCTTCATTTTCATTTTACTCAGTTAGAGTAATAACCTGTGTTATGGAACTATTATATATGTTACTTAACAAATGTACTTATTATCATTTTGACTCTTCAATAAGTTTAAATACTATCTTCAATAAATCATACATTGTCTCCCTTATTGGCCTTCAAAGTCTCCTTATAATTTGTCTTTTTCACTTTGATCATTTCATATTTTCAACAGAAATATTATATTCTGAATACTTTTCTTTATCTTTTTTTAACCTTAGATTTTTCCCACCCTGAAATATACTACAATGGTCTTGTCATTAATTATTTCTTCTAAATTCTATATACAAAATTGAAAGGAATTTTAATTTATGACTCTCTCAGTATTTAAAAATTATATTTAATTTTTTAGTCATGATTCTATATGTTGAAATTCTAGAATTAAAAAGATAAATGATGTTTTACCTCTGGAATATTCTAATCAAATGAAACAGTTCTAATTGAGTATACTTTTTATTATAACAAAGAACTTGTCATTTACATGTATTATTACTGAGAATTAGTTGTAGCATGTAAGATGAATTATTTGTGTCACATAGAAATGAGAAAACCTTATCTTTCATAGCATTACAAAAGTTCTCCACTTGTTGAAAATGTTTTCTATAGGATTATTTTTTAAGTTACAGATGAAAGATATGATACTGTCAAAAGGAAAACAATTTGCAGTGTTTTATGATTCAAATTGAGGCTAATAATATTAAAACCTCAGAGAATACCAGTCCATTAAGTTAAAGGTTAGACATATTTATTAAAAAGAGCATCACATGTTTTATAGAAAATAAAGATAGGCTAATCTACACATGGGCAAAAACGAACTCTACTATTATTGAAATAAATTATTTATTTAAAAGTCCTTTGTTCACCTCCAAATTAATGTCCTCTGCTGTCCTCTTGAAACGTATCTTGTTTAAATAATAAAATCTTCCTTTGCGTTAAATACATTTTTATATAGCCTCATTAGGCTATACATAAATTGACATGGACTGTCAACTGACCAAGATCAGAATTCTGAGGTAAGAAGATATTTTTAATTACATAGATTTATAAATGTAAATTTCATGATGTGAAGATTCTGGAATCTGCCACCTTCCTGGGAAGAGTATTGACTTCTTTGTTTTAGCAGGCAGGCATTAAATTAGTTGGACTTAAAAAGTAAACTCTGGCATTTGATTGTCAGTTCAAATTATCTACTAATACATGATGCTGGATTGCTCAAAGATTATGGAAGAGTTTAGAAACAGAATTTTGAGCCCCCCTCTTGAGTTTCACTCCTTTCAAGCTTCCTGCTACCTCTACAACAAACTTGGTTGCCTCATATAATTTTTCTAGGCCAGTTCACGTTTTAGCAGTGTTCTGTGGCCCAACTAAGATCTGGCATCACTCCAGAAGAAGCCTGGCCTCAGTCCACAGGCACAAAAATGTGAAACTCATCCACTGTCTTCCCCTTCCTCAAATATCAGCCCCCCTACTATGAGAGGTTTGTTCCAGTAGTTTGTTCAATTGTGTGATTTTAAAACCAGTTACTAACTAATCTAATTTGTCTAAAGTTATCTATTTTTCAGATATATTTACATGGGCTTCTTTTCTAATACAATTTATAAATCTTTATATGTATAAACCAAAATTTAAAGAATTTAAAAATTATTTTGTAAGTTTTGAGTGTCCAATATTTCTTCTTATAATTTAAAACTGGTAATCAGAGTCATTATAAAACTCAGTGAAAACTTCGTTTTTCTTTAAGCAGGGACTTTTAGCAAAATGAAATAATTTATCAACATTCATTAATTATTGAAGCTTAACTTTGCTCTTTTTACAGTAAATTATCAATTTTTATGTTGTAATATTAGCTTCTTTATCAGAAAAAAATATACTTTGAATATACACATAATGAAGGAAATGATTTCAGTGAAATAATCTCCAAAGTTTTTTGAGAGAAAGAAACAGAAAGTAAAGGGGCAAAGAGAAATAAGAATGAATGACAGTTGTCTATGGCCAGATATGAGGAAAGGTTCAATGAGTGGTTCAATCAGAGGCAAAGTCTGAGGGGAGTTAGAAAACCTTACTATGGGTGTAAGTCCATAGGAATAAGTAAAAAGAAGAATAAGTAAAAAGATAGCGGAAGGAATTATATTTGACAAAAAGGGCCTCTACTCTTAAAAGATTGTTTCGGAACTTCATTAGTAAGGACGGTTCTTTCTAGTAATACAGATTTTTCTCTGGTCTGCTGGGCTGCGAGAGTGTCAGTTCAATGGGATGGCAAGCTCAGCCCCAAAGATTGTTAGCACGATGGCCTGGCAAGCCACACCAGGAGAACTGTTGGCTCTGCTGGCCTGACAAGCCAAGCACTGAATGTTGCTGGTTCAGTCGGTTGGCAAGACAGTCCCGAAGTGTCTCAGCTCCAGCTCCAGAGTCGCACTCTGCTGGCAGCTATCCCGGTTCAGGGGACTCCAGGGTGCTCAGCTCTTCAGCTCCAATGATCTCAGCTCCAACCAACTTCAGCAGCCTTTTGGGTCTGGGGTCTTGCCTCACGCCCAGGAGGAATGAGGGATCACTCATGCGCCCAGGAGGAATGAGGAATCACTGATGGAGGGAAGATGAGAAAGCAGGATTTGAGAAGACTAAAAAGCTTCCACAGTGGGAGGGGACCTGAAGAGGATGCCAAAACCTGGTGTTTATATAGCCCTAAGACCAAGCTGATTGGCTGGCACTAGCTCTGATGATTGGTCAGAACTAAAAAACAATCAGTTGAAGGTAGGTGCTGGTAGTGAACTGATCGGTCAGCACTTAGCACTGTGCTGACTGGTTTGTTTTTAAATCCCAGCAGTGAATGTTTTTGCTCTCTAGCCTGAGGGGCTTGTAGGGAGCTTGTTTACTAGCAATTGTTTCAGTTCTAGAGGTCTGCAGTAAGTTTGTTACTTTGTTATCCAGGACCCACCTTGTCTGTCTACCTTACT
>CAUYQG010096774.1:0-10936 GCA_963574415.1 Tarsius wallacei
GCGCGCCTGTAGTTCCAGCTACTTGGAAGGCTGAGGCGGAAGGATCGCCGGAGCCCAGCAGGTCGAGGCTGCGGTGGCCGGGAGCTGCCACTGCACTCCAGTCTGGGCAACAGAGTGAGACTCCAACTCAAAAAAAAAAAAAAAGAAAGTAAATTCCAACTCTTGAAGCAGGGCCTGAGCCATGATGCTTCTCAATAACTTTTAGATCTGCTCTAACGTAGGGGCAGATAAATAGCTGAGATTCTCAAATGATACACTTCATGGCCACAATAATTTTAGTCTAAAAACATTCTAAATTAGGTACACTTTAAATTACACACTGAGAAATGAAATAATTTTATTAGAAATTTGAAATTGTATAAATGTAACATGAAGGTACAGTAAATGCATTTAATTCAATTTATGTGTAATCACAATAGACTTTATCTGAAATACTGTAAAAGAAAAATCCGAATAATCACACACAAGTTTTGTTGTTAGTTTTTTTTTCTCGACCTCCAAATACCTTGCTATTTACAGGCCCCATCATCTCTTGCCTCCTCACTGGTATTCCTGCTTCCACTCTTTCTTGTCTACACTCGATTTCTCTGCTCAGAAGTTCTTGCTCAACATAATAGCTAAAGTATGGACAAAGATCTTTAAAGATGTCTCACAAGGTCCTGGTATGAACCCTCTGACGTCTTTCCCACATTCTTCCTTTACCCAGTACAATGCAGTCAGGAGATTTGCTGTTCCTTGAATATCCAAACATATTTTTCCCAAAGATTATTGTGTATGTTGCTCCTTCTTCCCAGAGCATTCCATAGAAAGCTCTTAACACTTTCTTAGGTCTCTGCTTAAATATCAGTACATAAATTAGACATTCTCTGAAAACCATTCTCTGTAAAAGAGTTGCAGTTCCCATCTCCCTGCTCCCATTAGCCTCCTCATTCTGGCTTGTTTTTCTCCATATTGCTTATCATGATTTGACACATAGATTGGTTTGGTTGTTGCCTGTCTCTCCCCAACAGTACGTACAACGCATGATGGAAAGGATCTTGTTTCAGTGCTGTTTCCCTAACACCAAGAGCAGTATTTGGCATACAGTAGGCTCTCCATGACATTTATCAAATGCATAAATGAATGAGTCCATCTCATTTAAAATGTCACCATTAATGATTTGATAAGAGATAAATATCAAGTGTCCATTTTTAACTTGACACTGAATTAAATATATATACATATATGTGAAAATGAGCTTCCTGACAATTATGTACATATATAGTTTCAGTTTTCAACTGTCACTTTATGTCCTGGGCTTCAGGCTTTTCAGGCTAGTACGATTTCAAATAGCATATGGTAAAACAAATGAGCATGGGTTTGACACAACCTGACCTTTAAATGACAATGAGAGTGAAAGGGCAGAATGAATGTGGCCCTGTCAGACTTATGAGAATAGAAAATTTCTAGCAGCCCCAGAGAAGGTCAAGAAAAGTGTACCATAAATGGAATGAGGATCCAGCTGAAAGTTTTTCATTGAGGGTGACAGACAGAGGTCTCTCAAAGAATATATAATGAGGATCATCCAAGTCATTCATACTGAAGAATGGCCAAGAGGTTGTGTGATTTAGCTCACATTTTCTAGCAAGGCATGTTCATTAAGGAGAAATAATATATTTTTTAAAGTAATACATGATCATGGCATAAAAATTCAAAGAATATCAAAAAGTATCAAGTACAAAGTCTTCTTTACCCTACATACCCTTTAACTCTCTGATCCCCTTCCTCAAAGATACTCACTGGTCCTAATTAGTCTTATAAATTTCTAAAAAGATTCTATGCAAACACAGTCTGGATCATATTTGACTTAAAATTATCTTAACAATGAAACATTTCAAGCAGGCAAGAACTATAGAGGATAATAGAACAGACACCAATGTACACATTAAACAGATTTTGTGAACATTAACATTTGTCCAAAATGCTTTAGATATATATCTAAAAACAAAATGTTATCCTGAGGCTGATGTACATTTTTCCAGATAATTTGTTTCAAACGCAAACTTAAATGTCTTATCATACATGTCCTTTCATAGCTTGATTTTTCTTTTTTTTATTTTGAATTCATGGGATGCATATATATGCTTGCTATGTGGGAATATTGCATACTGGTGGGAATCTGGATTCAAGTCTACCCATAACCCAAATAGTGAACATTGTACCCGGTAGGTAATTTTTTAACCCTCACACCCTTCCCACCCTCACCCCTTTCGGAGTTCCCAATGTCTATTTTTTTTCACCTTTACTTCCATGTATATCCATTGTTTAGTTCCCAATTATAAGTAAGAGCATGTGATATTTGACTTTTCAGTTTCTGAGTTAGTTAACTTAGGATAATGACCTCAAGCTCTATTCATCTTGCTGCAAAGGACTTGATTTCATTTTTTATGACTGCATAGTGTTCTATTATATATATAATGTTCTGTGATATATATATTATGTTCTATGTATATATCATATTTATTTCTGATGTACATTGCCAAACTCTTCTTACAATTTATCAAAATTTTTTTACCACTACCAACAATCTCTAAGTATTATGTTTTATGATATATATGTGAATATATATAGGTTTACAATCTCTAAGTATCATGTTTTATGATATATATTTATGATATATATGATATGTATGTTTTATGATATATATATTATACTCTTTTATCAAATCAACCATTGATGGGCACTTAGGAGCCATGACTTTGCTATTAATACATATTGACACGTGTCTCTAATTTATTCACTTAAACTAACTACTACACAGTTCCTTCATTATGAATGTATTCTAATTTGTGTATCCAATTCGTGGACATTCAATTGTACAATTTTTCCATTTACAGACAATGCTATCTATCATTTGTATCTTTATATTTTCTTTCCTTTACACATATGCCAAAATTTTTAGAGCATATTCATAAAAGTGGAATTGCTAATTTGGAAGATATGTGCATATTGATTTCTAATAGATATCGCGAAACACTTCTTCCAATTTATCAAAATGTTTACATCACCATCAACAAACTCTAAGTATCCTTACATATTCTTTCCATGATCTGAATAGAAATTGAAAACACAGACTTATTTTTTAGATTCTCCATTCAAGAGGTAGAGTTTATTTCCCAACCACTGAATTTGACTTGCATTGTAATAAGACTTGACCTCTAGAATATGGTGTATGGGTTTCAGACAGAGAAGGCAGAATCTGCAAAGTCACTCAAGGCTTAGACTGTGAAATTCACATAATGTAATTTCTACCACATTCTATAGTCAGTACTAATTCTTCCACAGGGCCCACCCACTTGAACTGATTTAAACTTAATTTGTCCCGAGAGGTTTACCTCCAAATACCATCACATTGGACTTCATCATGTAAATTATGGGGGTCACAAATATTCAGTTCATAACAGATAGTGAATAGGACAGTTTATTTAAATAACATTTGTTAGTTGGTTCTTTCTGATGAATAGAAATGCTGTTGAATTTCTGACTTTGATATAATGGTAATAATGTTATTGATTTTGTTTATCTTAGTAGTTTGTAGACTTTTTTGAATGTTTTGGTACAGATAATTATATAAACTGTGAGTAACAATAAATGTGGTTCTTTTCCTTGTCCCTGATTTATTTTCTTTACTTATTTGTACCAATTAGGAGCACTAATAAAATATTAACTAAAAGAGGTGGTGGTAGTGGTTCCTACTTATTTTCCATCGCTCTGATTCTGCTGCTTTTGATGAGAAATCTGTTCTACTTTATGTAATGTTTTTGATGTGACTGTTCTTTCTCTCCCTATCCATCTCTCTCATTAATAGTGCCTCTATCTTTCATAATTTACTGTCTGTGTTATTTTGTGCATATGTTTTTTGTATAATTATTTGTCATCAGAAATTGGCGTTGTTCCCCAATTATTGTTGTAAGATGCATTATATTCAATCTTGGAGTAGGTTAATTTTTCTTTTTTATGGGATCATTTTCTTATATAATCTGCAATAATTTTCTTAAATTTTACTTGTTACTACCAGCAAATATACTAACCTACGTATAAATTACTTTTCTTCCTGTAATGTAAAAATCTCACTTACTCGAACATCCTATTCCTGTAATTCTCTCTTCTCTTTTCTTGCTCACAAGTTTCTTCCCCTCTACTCTTTCTTTTTTTATTCAATTAGCATGTAAACATGCTAAAAATTCTTGAAACCATATCAACATTCAACTAATTCTTCACTCTCTACCAGCCTTTTCAGTAAACATTCCTGAGGAGAGGTTTTTATATTAGTTGTAGCCATTTCTTATACCTTGTTTCTTTCTTGAGTTTACTCCAGAGATGATCCCACACGATTTAGTTAAAAGGCAGTCATTCTCCCAGAGGTGTAGAAGCCACCTTTATAAAATTATACATTTCGATAAGTTCTTGGATCTTCCTGCTGATCTTTCTGTTGTTCACTGGTCATGGACCAGTACCACACTTTTTAAAAGAGAATCTTTATAGCATATTTTGAATCTGGAAGAATTCGTTTCCATCATTGATTTTTCCTAGTGTTTTTCTGTATAGTTGTGCATGTTTATTTTTTATATTAACTTTACAATCAATTTTTCTAACTCTACAATACGAACAAATGCTTGCTTATATTTGGTATTTGTATTCGGATCATGTCAAATCTACATATTTAATATATGAGAGACAACATATTTTTGAATTTGAGTTATTCTATCATACAAAATAGAGATGCTTTTTATTTGTTCAAGTCCACTTTAGTGGCTTTGAGTTTTTAAAAATTGTTTCATATGGGTTTTAAATAGTTCTTACTAAGTTTATTTCTGGATAGCGTATCTTTATGGTGCTTTTTATCTTTCATTATATCTTCTAAATAAAATTAGCCAGGCGTGGTAGCGCGTGCCTGTAGTTCCAGCTACTTGGAAGGCTGAGGAGGAAGGATCGCCAGAGCCCAGCAGGTCGAGGCTGCGGTGGCCGGGAGCAGCCACTGCACTCCAGTCTGGGTGACAGAGTGAGACTCCAACTCAAAAAAAAAAAAAAAAAAGAAAGGCTATTGATTATTAATGTGATATACTGCTACTTTGCTACTTTACTCATATTTTGTTATTGATTCTTGCAGGAATTAATGCCAAGTCATTAACTAATAGAAATAATTTTACTTCATTTTTGCCAATTCTTATGACTCAATTTCCTTATCTAATTCCATTGACTAATAATTTTAACATAATGTTAAGTAGCAGTGGGAAAAGTTGGCATCTTTGCTTTTTTCCTAATTATAGTGGAAAAACTGCAGCCTTTATATTACCAACATGTAGCAAGATTCTTTGTGCACAGTAGGTATTCACTAATTGGCTTTGAGTAGGCAATTTGTCTAAATATCATTTGTTTGAGAGTTATATACATTTCTATCTAAATCATGATTACTGTAAAATTTTCAGCAAATTTGCTGAGACAATCCTTTGAAGAGCTGTATGTGAGATCTGCATTCTCTAGTGTGTCTCATTTTCTTTTACAGTGAAAATATTTCGAGCAGATTTTATATTATAAAAAATTCTGTATTCAGACTAGCTTAATATTAGTAAAAGAGATCCTGCAGAGAACTTTCACTGAAAAATGTTTGTATCCCTTAATACCTAATACTGATAATACAACAAAAATATCCTTCATGGGGAATAAAACATCATTACGCTACGAATATGCCCAATATGTTACATACTATATGTGTATTAAGTCTTTAAAAGTCTTTACAAGCACAAACTTATATTTGGTTGCTTCAAATGATATTACTTTTGCAAAATCTTAGACTACAATTCTATTTAATTCCTATTTATTTTTAATGCATGTTACCTGCATAAAGTTTGCTAAGGCAGACAAACCGTGCCATCGTTTCATGATGATTTCACAAAGCTTGATATTTCTCATGAGTTTTTGAGAAATCTCTCTATGTTTTTCACAGTAAACAGTTGAGGTCAGAATGAAACACATATCCCCCAGGGAGTCCTGACCATCAGTAACACAAATTACCTAGTGTGCACTCTGTCCCTCAACTCTAGAATCTCCTTTCTACTCAGAAGGGAACCAGATGCACAGCATGAAGAAATGTGCCCTTTGGAAATGTCAATGAATACAGTCAAGGGCTACACAACCCTTTGAAACAGATCTTCTGATCTCTTAGGAGCTGTATATTTTGAAAAACATGGGTGGATGATAAAGTCGATGTGAATTATGTGTGCCTCTGCTGTAGATTTTATATAATTATACAAATGTGCAGGACACACCATGAGGAAAATATGTCCATCACATTTACACTATACTCTTCAGACCCATTTACATGCATAGGGATAAAGCATAAGCCCATTCAACACTAAATAAAGATGGAAAATAACCTATATTATAAAGATATTAATGAAGACAGCTGGTTAGCTAGAGTATTAAGATAGCATGTTTAGCAAGGAAGAAATAGCATGCTTTCTACCAAAGCAAGTAGAGTTTATTGACCTGAAGCTGAGGTTGCACCTGACAAAAATGAAATGTCTTGAGGTCATGAGACTAATACTTTTTGCCTCAGCAAAATTTTATATCCACAGAAAGAATTTCCAAATGAAAACCACAACATTTTCCAAAAAGGCTAGGTATTACAATTGTCATATTCTGAAGAATCATTAACATTTTATTTCATACATTCTAAAAACTTCAAATTAAGAATCCTCTGTGAATTATTTAAGATATGACTTGAAGAATTTTTTGAGACGACTTTATTTATAATCATTCAACCATGCTTTAGATATAGAGTCATTGACACATCTAACACATTATTGCTTTACATTGTGAAATAATAATTCATCAATACCATTTGTAATTGTGAAAGTATTTTCACACCCATGAGTTTATTAAGAAAATATTCTAAACCTAATGTTCATATCTTTTATTCTGTGAAGCGACACATGTAGCCGTCTTGTGTTTGAGGTTTCCCCAATTCTATTAATGTGTTGTCTTTGTAGCTTTTTAAAACTATGAAACATGTCTCACATTCTAAAGGTTTTAGGGGATTATGTGTGAAAGGACAGACCGAGAGTGGGAAGCCATTTTTCATCTTGTTCTTAAACCCTGACACAATCATGAGAAAGTAGAAGCTATGCTTTTGGAGAAATGCACACTTTAGGTATAATTAACTTTACCGACTTTGTCTTTTCAGAAACAGACTTCCAGGTATCTGAGAATCTCATAGTGGCAATCAAGCTTGCCTAGAGTAAAGGGAATTTACAAGGCCTAAGACAAGGGCAAGGATTGTAAAAGTCATGAAACTTGTAATTACAAAAGTTATAACTGCTCAGAGGGAGGGCAGGTGGGGATTCGATCTTCCAGTAGAATGGGCCCTATCTACAGGGAAGCCAAGGATCCCCCAAAGCTACCCACTGGGAATGCCTAGGAGATAAGGGAGGTGCACCCTCCACTAGCTCTAAGGAATGTCATTTGGAAAAGTGCAGGAGCATTAGAATCCTTGTCATGCCCTTCTCTAGGGGCTATGATAATGTGGGCGAACATTAATGGCTCTGTGTCATAGGTTCTCCAAGACATCCACAGGTGGTGGATAAGAAAGTCACAGCAGTCACGGCAGTCATGTGCAACATCTCCAAGAGAAGGATTTAAGCCAGGACTCTGGGGGGCTACGCGGCCACACTCACCTAGAGTGTAGGCCCACTCCCTGTCTGTGGGGGGTGAACTTCTCTTAAATAAATCTTTTCTTCTCTCACCTCTGTGTGTTGCAATTCTTTGCAATTTACTAGGATCTCTGGGTTCCCAGCGCACACCTCCGGGTTGCCAGTCCCGGCAGTGCTGTGCACCGCCCTGCATCTCTCCACCCTCACCCGGTCTGTCCGGACCTTAACATTTTTGGAGGTTCCACCGAGACCTGTCTCTCTCTCTCTTTCTTATTTTCTAACTGGTGACCCTCTGTGGACTGTGTTGGAAGCTGGTGGTAATTGAAGACTCTGGCTGAGGCTACACTTCAGCATGCTGAAAAGCTCCAGGGAAAAACATCAGACCACTGTGGCCCTACTAGGTGAGGGACTAAGGTTAACTCTTTACGTCCTTCTAGCCAAGATATCTGAGTTTCCCTGTGGACCAGGTGGGATCTCAGAGGACAACTGACGGTCTCTGCCTAGGGCTACTCCCTAGGGAGGCAAGAGGGTCCCTGAAGGAAAGTTCGGAATGCCAGTGCCCATAAGGGTGGGAGACAAAGTGCTTCGTTTCTTTACTCTTTTCTTCTCTGGCTGGCGAAGTAACTCCACGAAGGACCTTGAAACTCCAACAGCTACGGTATGCCATTCTGAGCCTTTGGTGAATCATTCCCTTTATTTTTCATCCACACATACATATTTGAATGCATGCTCTTGGACCGCCCTTTGTTCGGATGACTTTCTGGGTCTCTCAGGATTCTGGTTCCGTCTTGGGAGACTCCTAAGCAAGGGTCGGGGACCTAGTTGCTCAAAGTCCCAGTACCAGGCCTTCCAAGACGTGGTGGAGCATGCATCGGCAAGCTCCAGCAGTGGTCACAGGGACGGGAGGACGTTCTCTCCCTGCTGACTCACATCCTCTGCGTTGATTCCTTTGAACCTGTTGGGGACACCCGGCAGGGGATCTGGATGGGATAAGGCCCAGAAACAAATCCAAGAAACCAAGAGCCCATCCCAACTGTCCTTTTACTACAATACTGCTTTGCAGCCCTGGCACCGGCTCTGGTCCACCTTGCCCCAGCTGACTTTTTCATCTGGTGGACAAGTATGGGGAAATTCCACAATATAAGCCGAGGAATAACAAAATCTGGCCAAAAAGTAGCTCCCTAGCTCCTGACACCCTTTTGCAGCTTGAATTGTACTTAAAGACAAAGGACAAATACCTTGAAATTCCATATATTCAGACCTTTTTTGAGTTAGCCCGCCACCCAGATATTTGTTCTTCCTGTCACATTTTTGTGTTGGCTCCCCAGACCCCATTGCCCATAGACTCACCAGTATTACAATTCCAATTCCTGCTTTCCAACTATCAACTCAAAGTCTGACCCAGCTGACTTAACTACTCCTGTTTCTTGTAATCTGCTCTGTCAGTTTCTCTTCCTTCTTGCCCTCTTCCCTTATCTGGGAAGGAAGGGCTGGTGTCTACGGCCGTGGCGCCTAACCCTGACCTTCAGTCTTTCTCTTTTACCTTCGGAGAAGGGGCCAGTGCCAAAGGTCATGGAACCTGACCCCAGGCTCCAGTCTTTCTCTTTTGTCTTTGGAGGAGGGGCAGGTGCCAAAGGCCATGGCACCTAACCCCAGCCTCCAGCTTTCTCACCCTCCTTTCCCCCACCCCTTGATAACCCCCTGGTGGCAGTCCTACTAGTTGCAACAAGTCACCACCCCCATGTGTACTTGGAAAGCCCATTCAAGTTTCCACATGGCTTAATAGGTCTCTTCTCAAGGGGATGGCTGGGACAAAAGGATGTTAAAATTCTTATTTGTTGTTTTCTTATGATAAATTTCTCTCAAGTTATGTCTAAACTGGGACTATATCAACCTTCTTTCCAGATGAAAGTAAAGGGATTATATAAATTTATCCTGTTAACTAACTATAAAAAAAGTGTTATTTAGCAGGTTAGCTATAACAAAATCAAAGAGGTTTTTCAAAGACCAGATAAAAATCCAGCAATGTTCCTAAGTCGCCTCTCTGAGACATTGCAGCAGTTTACTAATATTGATTTAAACTCTCTGGAGGGACAAACTCTTTTGGCTATGTATTTTATCTCCCAGTCAGTACCGGATATTAGGCACAAACTCCAAAAATTAGAGAAGGGCCCACAAACTCCTCAACTAGAACTACTGGACATGGCCTTTAAAGTCTTTAACAACCGGGAGGAGGAAATAATGCAGGACCACAAACATAAACGGGAAGCATTTCAGCTTTCATCTACCGCTTTAGCAGGGAGAGCCACCACTGATAATCTTCCACCCCAGACAGTCAAAATGGGCATATGGTCAAAGACTGTCAAGCCCTGCCACTGGCAAAATCCTGCCCAAATGCAAACAGCATGGACATTGGGCTCATGATTGCCTCATTGGCCCAGACGGAGGAGAGCACATGGCCCAGAGGCTTGCTGCAAATGAGGGACACCAGGCATCTCGCACAATCTCGGAAGGGGATCTCTTGGGCTTGCTTCAGTCGGATTGACTTGCCCCTGGCTTGGTAGTCCCAATGTCTTCTAAACAAACTATTAAACCAACCGAGCCTGGGGTGGATATATCAGTAGCTGGCAGGGTTATATCATTTGTTGTTGATATGGGGGCTACATGCTCAGCTCTACTTGAATTTCCTGGTCCACTCCTTCCTTCACCCCTTTCAGTTGTAGGGGTGCAGGGCATTATATCCAGGCCCCTCACTATGCCATTACTTCCATGTGTTCTGGGAGATAAAATATTTCAACACTCTTTCCTTGTTATGCCATCGTGTCCAGCTCCATTATTGGAAAGGGACATTATGACAAAAATTGGAACTCGTATTACCCTGACCCATCACCACTGTGCTTTTTGGGTGCCTTTTGTTTAGCTTTGGATTTCCCTAATAGTTCTACGTTGAATCCTATCTAAGCCCTTCCACTGCATATAAACTTATTGCTCTGGTTAGAGCTCTCAGGTTAGGAAAAATGTAAAGAAAGTTGTTGATATAAGGTATGTTTCTAGTAAGAAAGGATAAAGGAAAAAGAAATAATTTTATAGGAAAGAATCTTGTAAGGTACATTTTTGTTCTATAATAGAACGACTGGTTAAGGAAAGTATAGAACAAAAATAGAAGGTTCATGCATGTCGAAAAATGGTATGAGTATGTTGAACATGGTAGGTGAAAGTTTGTGAAAAGAAGTGAAAGGAATTCT
>CAUYQG010096776.1:0-12275 GCA_963574415.1 Tarsius wallacei
GCGAAGCGGTGTCGCCCGTGGCTGCGGCCGAGCGCAGGCCGCAGGCGGGAGGAAACACAAACCCTCCGCGGCTCGGCTCTGAGGCCGCCAAGGCCCGGCACGGACCACTCACCTCCGACCTGGGCTCGCCCATCTCTCCGACGGCCTGGCTGACAGCACCGGCGCTCCCGCTGCCCCCGCCGCCGCTGCCGTCCCCGCCGCCGCCGCCGCCGCCACGACTTCCCTTCCCGCCCTGCGCCGCCTTGCGCTACCGCGACCCGCCCCTGCGTAGCGCTGACGCCACTGGCAGAAAGAGACGCAAGACCGCATCAAAGGAGGTGCGGCCCTCACTGGCCCGTTATCCCCCGAAGCCGCTTTCGCACGCACTTGGCCTTCCGTCCCCCGCGCGCAGGATGCTGGGAGTTGTAGTTCGCGTCGGCCGGAGACCTCTCCGAACCCAGGTGGAAACGAGCGGAGGACCACGAGGTAAGGCGCATGCGCTCCCGCTGAGGGTCACCCGCTGCAGCTCGGCTAAGCCAGGGGCCGGCTGGTTTGCGATGGGTGGAGAAGAGGAGGGAGTGGGTGGAGAAGAGTCTTGGGTTGGTTTTGGAGGGTCTGTGGTTGTGGAAGCGAAAATCCCTGATTCATTCATTAATTCACTTCTAAGGAGAGGGCATTTGTGGACGTTCAGCCGAATTCTAATTACAACAGTGATATTAGAACATACTTTTTTTTTTAGTACTTTCTCAGGTAAACCATGGTGAAATGGAGTAATAGTTAACGTTCTTTTTCAGTGTTCCACTCATATAGCAGTCTATAAAAGAGATCACTCATATTCAACTCTGCGGTTAATCCTTTCTCATAATGCCTTATCAAAAAAGCCTTCAAAAAAAAAACACCAATAGTTGTCAATAAAGTTTTTGAAAAGAATTTAAGTGATAACATTATTTTAAGTCTTAGATTCCTGCGTGTGCCTGTCTATATGGAACTACCATCTGATTTCCTATGCCTGTGGTATTTATTGTTTAATATTTGATATTTCCTGCATTTCCACTAGGTGCTACTTCAGTTACTTTTTCTATCTGGTAAATTTGAGATTTGCGGAGGCCAATTGAGAACAAAAGATCTGCACAAGGAATTTTTCAAAAGTTGTATGTAAATTAAATATTTATAAAACTTTTAAATGTGTAGGCAAAACTTGTATTTAAAAGATTGTCCTGCCCAGGCGCAGTGACTCAAGCCTATAATCCCAGCACTTTGTGAGGCCGAAGTGAGAGGATTGCCTGAGGCCACGGGTTCGAGACCAGCTCGGGCAACTTGGCAAGACTTCATCTCGACAGTACATCAAAAAATTAGCCGGGCATGGTAGCGCGCACCTGTAGTTCCGGCTACTCAGAAGGCTGAGGCAGAAGGATTACCGGAGCCCAGCAGATCGACGCTGGTGTGGCTGTGAGTGTGCCACGGCACTCCAGCCTGGGCGACAAGGTGAGACTCGGACTCAAAAAAAAAAGTTTCTCCTGATATGCTGGTGAGAGTTTAGTGGATGCAGGTAGGAGTTAATGGGTAAATTATTGGAAAACAAATAAGCAGTATGTGGCTAAAACCAAAAAATGGTTCATATCATTCAACTAAGTAATTGTAGTTGCAGAGATTTATTCTGAGGATGTATCACAGGTTTGTTTATAATAGCAAAAGCTGGAAAATATCTGAATGTCTAATTGGGGAATGTAATGTTTAAATTTTGGTATGTACTCTATCAAGATAATAGTACAGAATTTTTTACCTCTTGAAAAAGTTTACCTAACATTTCCAAAAGTGTATTTTTCCAAAAACTCAGGAGATACATAGGAAGATTAGAACCATGTCAAATTAGAACCAAGCAAAACATGCCCAAAGGAAATGTTAAGAAGATAATGTTAAGAAGGAAACCTACTTAAATAGTAATAGTGTTTTGTTTGTTTTTTCCTGAGTAGCTAGACTATGTGTTTATAAGAAAATTTGAAGCCCCCAGCAGAAGATAAGCCCTGAAAAGTCAGGTTTATAGAGCGTCTTGTAGCAAAGGAGAAAAAACACACACACAGGGAAAATTTAAGAATCTCTCAAGTTTAGGAAGTTAAGAAGGGTTTGGATTTGGGTGTTTTTAAGGCCAGTCTTGTGAAGTGAGAAACTGGTGAGACTTCAAAGAAGCTCAGTTATTTGCTAATTGGTTCAAGGTTCAAAATGGAGACTTTTAACTATGGAGAAATGTTCTTTGTGTGATTGAGGATTTTTTAATGTTTTACTTGGGCTGTAAATCCATTACTTTGCCTCATGAGTTAAAATCTTGAAGAGTACCCATCACTGGGTTTAATAATCCCTCTAATTTGTCCTAAACATAATAATAGATTTCGAGATCTACATCAGCGACTTTATGTTGATGTTCTCCCTTCAATTCGTTACGTAACAAAGCCTAGGCTTTAGTTTTGTCTTCAAAACTAAAATTTTTAATCACTTCTCCATTGACTTTCTTGCTGTTTTTATTGAATGACTGTTTATAGAACCATGTCTGAACATTAGCTGCTCTACTGTATTTAAGACTCTAGATACCTTGACAAATTGTATGCCTCCAAAGGCAAATTAAATGCATCAGTAAGTTTCAAACCCCTGTTAAGAACCAATATTTGATACTCATAAATCTTACAAAAGATAAAGTATCAAGATTGATATTTCCAACTTGACTAGCATGAGCCTCTAATTTATTTAAGGAGCATTCAACATGAGCAGAAGAGTTAACGTATACACAGCACCAAATGTTATTAGTTTTAGCTAAGCGCAATACTTCCAATGCAATTCTGTTAATAAGGACCATATTTGGTTTGGATTAAATGCTCTGGTTTTAGATGTGGCACTGGAATACTCATAAATAAGTTCTGATAAAGTAAGAAATCGACTTGTAGGCATTTATTATAAAACAATATTCTTCAGGGAAGAAAATGGTTCTTAGGAATCTGGTGTCATAGTCATTATCTGGGAGTCGTGGAAGCAAAACAAAGAGCATTTGATTCTGAAAAAAGTAGAAAGGACTACCCTATAAGGAAAAGCTGCACAGGACACAAGAGGGTGGCTCATTCCTATGGTTGATTCATAAGTACAAACTGCTTATCTCATTAGAACAGGCTATCATAATTCCTTTAGAACTCCCCAGGCCATGGACCGGTACTGGTCTGTAGCCTGTTAGGAACCAGACAGCACAGCAGGAGGCAAGTGGCAGGGAAACAAGCCTAGCTTCATTTGTATTTACAGACGCTCCCCATCACTCCTATTATCTCCTGAGTTCCACCTTCTGTCAGATCAGCAGTAGCATTAGATTCTTATAGGAACGCGAACTCTGTTTTGAACTGCACATGCGAGGGATCTAGGTTACATACTCCTTATGAGAATCAAATGCCTGGTGATCTGAGGTAAAGCTGAGGCAGTGATGCTAGCACTGGGAAGTGACTGCAAATACAGATTAATATTAGCAGTGAGGTTTGATTGCACATCCCCCACCAAGTCTGTAGAAAGTTTGTCTTCCACAAAATTGGTCCCTGATGCCAAAAAGGTTGCTGACTGCTGCTATTTAGAATATGGACATTTTCCCTGTCAAGCAAAATGCATTTGCCTCGTAAGCAAACTGATGATAGTAGTTTTTTGTGGCACTACTACACATTATGAGTCATTTGCAAAATTTCTCTTCTCTTTTTGGAAATATTTGGAGGAACACAGTTGGATCATATTAACACAATTCCTCCATGTCAGGCCACTGAACAAAAACTATTGATGGTTCAATTTGTGGTGGATCACTAGGGGTTTGAAGACACTATGGATAACCAAAAGTGTTAGAACTTGGCCAGGCATGGGGGCTTATTCCTGTAATTCCAATACTTTGGGAGGTTGAGGCTGGAGGAGTACTTGAGGCCAGCAGTTTGAGACTAGCCTAGGCAACATAGCAAGAACTCATCTCTACCTTAAAAAAAAAAAAAATTACCTGGGGGTGGCAGTGTGCACCTGTAGTGCTAGCTACTCGGAAGGCTGAGGCCGAAGCATCACCTGAGCCCAGGAAGTCGAGGTTGTAGTAAGCCATGATCACACCATACACTCCAACCTGGGTGACAAAATGAGGAGTGAGATTCTGACTCAAAACAAAAAACTGTATTCATTAAAGGAATCAGTCTGTACCATAGCAGTTAAGTGTAATTGTAACAATCTTGTTGGGAGGTTATATCTAACCTCTTTTTTTAAAAAAATAATCTTCATGTTAGAATAGTTGTCTAAACTGATTTACTGAAGAGCAACTCAGGAGGAATTTAACACAGGTATAACGAATATTTGTTTCTTCCTGCAAGCCAGATTATCTCAGTATGATTTCACACTTGTAGAAAATGGCAAGAATAACATTTGCTTTATCATATCCTCTCTATCTTTACATACAGTGCTATAAAGTACACATTTCTGAATCATGGGGTGTAGGTTGCATGTACCATGCCTCTTTATCCCTTAATATTTCAGTGTGTTCCTCAGGAAACAAGATTTTCTTTGACATAACCATAGTACTGTTATCAAAATCTGGATATTTGTACACCTCATCAACGAAGGTACCTGCATAATGAACATTTGTATACCTAACCCTGAATTGTACCCAACATGTTTAAAATTAAAAAATTAAAAGTTAAAAAAATAGAAAAATTTTAAAAAATTGAAATTTAGTATTGATAAAAGTACTTTTAACCTACAGTCTTTATCTCATTGTCAGTAGTCCAAATCCCATGTCCAGTCTAGGATCACATAATGCATTTCATTCTTATGTCTTTTTACTCTTTAATCTGGAATCATTTTGTAGTCATTGTCTTTATGATATTGATGTTTTTGAAGAACCAAAGCCAGTTTGGGTTTGTTAGTTGTTTCCTCATGATTAAATGCACGTGAGACCAGAAAAAAAGACTAAAAGTGACACTCAAGTGTTTTAGATGATTACATCTAGAGGCACACGATAGCTATCTGTCCCTCACTGAGAATATTAATTTTAGTCATCTGGTCAAGGTATCTCCACTGTGTGGTCACTGTTTGCCCCCTTACAACTAATAAGAAATCTGTGGGAATACTGTTTCAGGCCATGCAAACATCACATTCCTCATGAAACTTTTCCCTTAGATGTATTATTTTCTCATGATTTTCGACTGTATCAGTTTTTACTGTGATGGTTACGAATGGTAATCGTCGGCCGGGCTCGGTGGCTCAGCCTGTAATCCCGCGCTTTGGGAGGCTAAGGCGAGTAGATTGTCTGAGCCCGCGGATTCGAGACCCGCCTGGGCAATTTAGCGAGACCTCGTCTCTACAATAAATCAAAAAAATTAGCTGGGCATGGTAGCACGTGCCTGTAGTTCCAGCTACTTGGAAGGCTGAGGCGGAAGGATCGCTGGAGCCCAGCAGATCGAGGCTGCGGTGGCCGGGAGCGTACCGCTGCACTCCAGTCTGGGCGACAGAGTGAGACTCAACTCAAAAAAAAAAAAAAAAAAAAATACAGAAAAAAAAATTGGTAATTATCCAACACTACTGTTTTTTCCTGTTTTTAACTGGCAATTTTTTTTTTTTTTGGTAAGAAAGTCTTGTCTTTTACTTTTAAAATGTATTGTAAGCTTGAATTCATTGATTTTCTTTTTCTTTTTTAAACCTTTCATTACATGATTTGATGTTTATATACAGTGCAGATACTCAGAATAACATCAGTAGCCTTCAATGCACAATACTTAGTAATCACGTTGCAGATGTTAGTGGCTCAGAATATCAGAGATAATTAAGTGACAACTTTTATTGAAGGTCACCTTTTTCCACCATAAGACATAATACTTGTCTTAGAGGTAGTTTAGTTAGCTATAAATGCTACATATTTGTGTTCTGATTAGTTTTTTTCTAACAAAACATTTCCTTTTGAGATAACTTTAGATTCATATGCAGTCATTGAAAATAATACTGAGAACTTCTGACTTGACAGTGTGAGGAGCTATGCTGTTCTGCTCCCAAGTGAAACTGGTGAAAATTATTTTTAAAAACCATTTAAAGCCTATGGAAATAGACTTAAGGGCAAACAGCAAATGAAGAACCATCAAAGAACATCTGAAAATCATGTAAGAAAGGAGTCTGTGGTATATTAATATTAACCAAGACCATTCGCTCCCACCCCCTTCCTAAGACAGCAAGACAGAGACTTCATTCCAGACTGCTGTAATCAAGAACATAGGGCTTCTTCTCCATCTACTCTTCTTCCCCAACTTCCACTCAGAGTGTTCTTCTCCTGGAAAGAAGACATCATCGTTTCTCATCCTGTCTTCAGCTACCTATTGCTGATGATAAGTGCTGGCCTAGTGCAGTTTAGAGGTAGGGGCTTTCCTCTTCCATTAGCGAACAGCGGCTCTACCTTTTACTTCATACACTGAGAATACTGAGTCTCTTAGCACTCTTACTCAACCTGGTAAGGAGATGGTTCCATGTCATACCAGGAGAGGCAAGACAAGAAGACCTCAGGCTGCTGCTCTCATTTCTCTCCCAAGGACTCAGCTACTAAAGCTCATTTAGAGTGGCCTGCCATTGTTCCCATTCCCAACTCCAGAACTTCAGCTTAGAGATTTTACTTGATGGGAGAAGCAAGCGTAAAACAGATAGCTCTGATGCCTTCACAAAGGAGCTGACTTCATTTGCAACAGATAGTGGAGAAGTTCAACCCCAAGTATGTACTCGAGATCATTGGAGATTGTGATGAAAGTCAATTAGAAGGATCCAATTGGGATTTGGGATGCAGAGCAAACTGTAGGTTGCCTAGTTTTCAAAAAAACTATGAAATAAGGCAGCTTAGAAAGACTTTGGAGTCAGAACAAATATCAAACATTAACCTCTGAAACTATTCCATCAAAAGAGTCAGAATGAGATTGGATTATTTTGGAAAGGCTTGCTAGAAGTAAGCATACTCAAAGCTGCAGGAAAAGACAATAGCTGAAAAGTGAGAGGGAGAGAATTATTATTAAAAACATAGATAAAATAACCAAAGAAGCAATACAGTCAAGACTATTTGGTATAGAAGCAAATAGCACTATCCAGTAACTTTTGAACTTATCATGGTATCATTGCAATTGCTGTTCACATGTTCGGCTTAATTCAAACAGAGAATAAAATAATGCCAAATAGATTATTTTTTAAATCGTGGTATAATCTTCATACACTGCAAGTATGATCATAAAATGGAATTATGCAGAACATAAATGATCTTGGAAGTGGTACCAGGAATGTGTGACACATAACACCAAGTATCTACAGCCCCCCGCTTTTTTTTTTTCCTCCTCTTTTTACCTTTGGGTACTGCCACTTTAAAATACAAAATAGCCCCCTTCCCCCTTTTTTTTTCTCTGAAGGTAGAGTTTGATAGAGTCTGCCATGACATTCCTAGATGTTAGAATCTCAAATAATTGTTTTCCTTTCATGAGTGTATGTATGAGAGTTCTCTGTGTGTGTGTGTGTGTGTGTGTGTGTGTGACTGTGTGTGTGTACTTTGTGGTACATTCTAGCTTAAATTAGCAAAAGCAATGCTATGGATAAAGAAAAGAATGTTGGCTGGGCACGGTAGCTTACGCTATAATCCCAGCACTTTGGGAGGCTGAGATGAAAGGATTGCCTGAGCCCACAGATTCAAGACTAGCCTGGGCAACTTGGAAAGACCTCATCTCTACAGTAAATCAAAAAGTTAGCTGGGCGTGGTGGCGCATGCCTGTAATCCCGCTACTTGGAAGGCTGAGGCAGAAGGATTGCCTGAGTCCAGCAGGTCAAGGCTGCGGTGGCCGTGAGCGTGCCACTACACTGCAGCCTGGGCAACAGAGTGAGACTGATTCAAAAAAGAAAGAAAGAAAAGAATGTTAGCCATAAATATTAGAAAGAGGAGGTAAAATGATCATTATTTGGAGAAGAAACGTTTTTCCCCTGCACAGAAAAACCATTTGAATAAAAAAAAAAGTAATGTGGGCACTTAAAAGGAAACACATCAATATCAATATTTTTCCTAAAAAGCACCAATTATAAAAAAAGAATGTCTCATTTATAGTAGCAGCATATAAAATATAAAAATATAGAAGACATGGGAATTAAATGAGTAACTGTGTAGACCTATGTTTAAAAAATGCAAATATTTACTGAGAGAAAAAACAAAACCTTGTAAGTTAAGCTGACCTTGTTTCTGGATTGGAAAAATAGTTTCATAAATATATAACTTTTCCCCAGACTTGAAAATTACTTCAATGTAATTCCACTCAAAATCTCAAGGGAATGAAAGAGACTGGGGAAGTTCAGTCAAATGGACTATAAAACTCATCTGAACTAATAAATGTATGAAAACACTCAAAATATTCTTGAAAAAGAATACTGAGTTATCAGTTGTTATAATTTATCACAAATCTCTAGTAATTAAGACACTGTAATGGCAAAATTAAAGCATGCACTTATTTGTCCTCCAGTCTTTTGTTTTTGTTTTGCTAAAATGAATGTAAAGAAATAAGTCCACAAAAGGAGCAATAGAGATTTTTTTTTGTCATCATCATCCAGGAAATGTGTATGAGTAGGACTGTCTGGGACATTGAGAAGTTGTAACTATCATTTGTAGAATGATTTCCTTCATGCCAGGTGCTGTGCTATGTATATTATATAAACGAATTTAATACCTACAACAACTTTATAAGGTCTGTATTATCTGGTATATCTCCATAAGACAGTTGAGAAAGCTCTGAGAGCATAAGTAGATGAAGTAGTAATTTATTTCAAGGGGCAGAGGAAGCAAACTAGTTTGCCCCTTAAAACCCAGGAAGGACTCAGAACTACAATACCATGTACAATGAATGACGGAGGTAAGGTGCCACATTACCACAAACAGGTTAAAAGACTGCATACAAGAACTGTATATCCTTCTTCCCACACATGTCCACATATCTATGCACTAGACATTCTCTGTATTAAGTTCAAAGGATTCACCTGTGGTCCAGGACATCATGTGTAGTTGTAAGCCATGAGTAAGAGCTGAAAATAAAATTCATTTTGTCTGTTTTTAAAACTGTTACTCCCAGCCACCTTTTTCCTGTCCTGTATGCAAATTCTGTCAGCCAAGAAAACTTGTGGAGAACATTTAGCATCAACCAAGAGATTCAGTACCAGACAGATATGTAGGCTATTCCAACAAAACAACTGTTTTTCTACCATTGATTCCAAGTGAAGCTCCCCAAGTAAAAGATTAAATAGGAAAGTACATCCCAGGATAAAATAGAAAGTCCTGGAAAAGAAAGTAAATTTAAGATAAGAAAAAGAAATCTTGAGTGAAAAACTAGTATTTTCAGAGGATAAATAAAAAGGCCTCCAGAAATAAGCATAGTATTTAATGAAAAAGGAGCAATCAGAAAACAAGAAACAGCTCTTGGAAATTAGAATTTGAGAGTTGAAATTTAAAAAGGCTGGAGGTTATAAAGTCAAGGAAGTCAACCAGAAACAGAAAAAAGAAATGAGTACAGATTGTTTTTAAATTGTAAAGAAAAGATAGAACACGTAGCGATTTATTTCATAATTGGATTCTCAGAATAACTGAAATTCCAGAAAGAGATAAGATAGAAACTGAGAAGAAAGTTATGTAGAAATCACATGAAAAGTAACAAGACAAATTTTCCCAGAATTGAAGAATACAAGTATTCATATTGGAAGGGTCCATCATGTACCCAGCACAATGAATGAAAAAGATACACAACAGTCATTTTCATCAAATTCTAGTATATCAGATAAAAAGAGGATTAAAAGAGCCTGGAGGAGTATGGGAAGACAACTCCTAAATAAATGAGTGAGAATCGGAGTTGCATTAGGCTTCTGATTAGCAACACTGGATGCACCTCTCTGGTATGAACACATAAGTAAATAGCCTTACTATCTTTGAAATATCTCCTCCTTTGAAATAACAAAGCAACAAGGAAAAATTAGAAACGATTTTAACAAATATTGCCCCTTTTTTTCAGCAAGTACGTGATAAAATCTGCAGAATCAAAAGGAAAAACAATTAAAATTAAGAAGAAAATACAGAGAATATCAAAGTGCCTCATGAATGGCAAATCTCAGAAAGCATTACAAAAGTATACTTTCTGAAAAGAAGGACCTCACCAAGAAATGGAAAATTGTTAACCCACAAATCTAACAACTGAGTGAGCACAGGGCTGCGGCAAGCTGAATTTCAGCAGAATCACAAGGTTGGGATGCACAGAGAAAAGGCACAGAGATTATCTAGAGGCCTCTGAGCAGCACATCTCAGAAAGGTCCAGCAAAAATATATTCCTGGGGTAAAGGGCTCACCTGGAAGTGCAGTGATTCTGTCCTTGGTCAGCAACTGCTGAAGGTCCTGGGAGTGCAGGGCTGATGACAGAAACCTTCCCAGGTTCAGCTTGGATCAGAGAACCAGAGGGAGCAGGGCTACACAAGAAAATTTCCCAGAAAATCCATACCTGTCAGGATCTGTGGCTTCTGTGACAGCAAAGACAGGGCCTTTGGAAGGTGTGAAGTCTAGAAGAAAACCCTGGGGCCTCCCACCATCCATGAACCCGCCTACCAATTGCTGATCCAAGAAAAACCTTGTCATTAAAAAATAAGTGTTCAAGGTATAATTGAACATTCTTATCAACACTGAAGTCCAAATCCTAATTTGTTACATAAGGAAGACTATTAATTCTAGTAGTATCTCATCAGTCCTGATTAACTTACCATAATAAAGTGATCATACATATAGTTATATTAAACTCATAAAATGCTGGTAAATTTGCTTATTTTTTATTATTCTCAGATACTAAAACACAAATAAAAGAAGATATGTTAGGTTCTAAATATATCAAGGTAAAAAAAATGAGTGTTCAGTTATCATACTATAAGCAAGGGATTGGCAGTAGCAGGACACTGGGGGTGGGGATGAGGGGTTAGACACAACACTTTATCAATAAGGGCACCTGATCTCAAACCAGGTGAAGTGGGGACCAAACTTTACCTGTGCAATGACCATTTGTATACCTAATCCTGAAATGTACCCCACATCTTTAAAATAATAATTTTAAAAAGACTAAAAAAAAAAGTGTTTAAGAAAGGCTATGGCAAACCATCAACAAAGGTATTATAAGAAAAAATGTGAGAAAAGACCTGCAAAATTGATGAGTGCATGAAAAACATTCAGAAAGAAAATGCAATAAAACAGATCAAAGGTTAGGAGCAGCAGCCCATACCTATGATTCCAACCCTTTGGGTGGCCAAGATGGGAGGATCCCTTGAGACCAGTAGTTTAAGAATAGCTTGGGCAACATAGTGAGACCCTTGTCTCTACAAAAGTTAAAAATTAGCTGGGCATGCTGGCACATGCCTGTATTCCCAAACTACTTAGGAGGCTGAGGTAGGAGGATCACTTGAGCCCAGGAGTTCAAGGCTGCAGTGACCTATGACCATGCCACAGGTGGCACAGCGAGACCGCCATCTCTAAATAAATAAATAAAAATTTTAAAAAGAAAACACATGAAATACTGACCACGTATCCACCACAGGGTAAAATACTGTAATAAAATGATCACCCTCCTGTAGGTAAACAACCGCAGACCACACACACTGAAACTCATCCATTAGTTAAGGTTTGGGGGAGCACTTGACATTAAAAAATTTTTCAATGTTTATTTTTCTTTTTTGACTTTTACTCTTTTTTTTTTTTTTGAGTTGGAGTCTCACTCTGTCGCCCAGACTGGAGTGCAGTGGCTGCTCCCGGCCACTGCAGTCTCGACCTGCTGGGCTCCGGCGATCCTTCTGCCTCAGCCTTCCAAGTAGCTGGAACTACAAGCGTGCGCTACCACGCCCGGCTGATTTTTGATTTATTGTAGAGATGAGGTCTCGCCAAGTTGCCCAGGTGGGTCTCGAACCCGCGGGCTCAGGCAATCCACTCACCTCGGCCTCCCAAGGCGCTGGGATTACAGGCTGAGCCACCGAGCCCAGCTTTTTGTTTCTTTGACTTAAGTCTCACTCTGTCGCCCAGGCTGGAGTGCAGTGGCACACTCACAGTCACCCCCGTGTCGACCTGGGGTCACCAGCAATCCTTCCGCCTCAGTCTTCCAAGTAGCCGGAACCAGCTACCCGGCCTGGCTAGTTTTTGTTTTTTTATAGAGACGAGGTCTCGCCAAGTTGCCCGGGCTGGTCTCAAACCCGTGGGCTCAGGCAATCCTTTCACCTCGGCCTCCCAAAGTACTGAG
>CAUYQG010096780.1:0-47777 GCA_963574415.1 Tarsius wallacei
CAGCATCTGTTGTTGTATGTTTTATTAATGATGGCCATTCTTACTGGGGTTATGTGGTATCTCAGTGTGGTTTTGATTTGCATTTCTCTGATGATGAGTGAGGCTGAGCACTTTTTCACATGTCTGTTGGCTACCAGCATATCTTCTTTTGAGAAGTGTCTATTCATGCCTTTTGCCCACTTTTTAATGGGGCTGCTTGTTTTTTTCCTTTCGGTGTGTTTGAGTTCCTTGTAGATCCTAGATGTTAGGCCTTTGTCAGATATATAGTTGGCAAATATTTTTTTCCCATTCTGTGGGCTGTCTCCCTGCTCTCTTGATGGTTTCTTTTGCTTTGCAGAAGCTCATCAGTTTGATGAGGTCTCACTTGTCTATCTTATCTCTTATGGTATGGGAACTTAGGGTTTTGATCAGGAATTGGTTGCTAGTTCCAATTTCCATAAGGGTGTCTCCTGCATTTTCTAAGATTCTTATAGTTTGAGGTTTTTTATTTTTAGGTCTTTGATCCATTTAGAGTTAATTTTTGTGTATGATGGACATGTAGGGGTCCTGTTTGCCTCCCCATTTTCATCTAGAAACATAAATTGGCTCAGACTCATCTTGATTATGATCTGGAATGACATTTGCATATATAGCTTAAGAGTATGCATACTAGTATGCATAATAACATATACATATGCATCTAGGAGCATGTTTAATATGCATATTAATACTATATATAATGTATATAATTGTATATATTTATGCAGTGTAATATAAATATATGCAGTATAATATAAATATAGACTTTATATGATTCAAATCATTCTAGTTCTCGGTATATGTCCAAGATGAATGAAGACATGTGCTCACCCAAAGACTTGCATGTGAGTGTTCACCACAATTTACTTGTAATAGAAACTGGAATCCTGGGTAAATACAAGTATGTATTAATATGCCTATTAATACACTATGTAATATATAATTATATATAAATACAATATACATTATATAATTATATATAATACAATATACATTTGTATATTGTATATACATATACCTTATTATATGTATATATTATATAATATATGTATAAATGTAAATATATTGTAAATATAATATAATATCTATTTATCTAAAACTGTGTTTTTTGTGTATTAGTATATATATTTCAAAGCAAATAATATACGTATTCATATTAATACATATGCACATCCATCTAAGAATACAGGCATACTTCCCTGTATTACACTTTGCTTAATTGTGATTCACAGATACTGCATTTTTTACGAATTGAAGACTGGTAGCAACCCTGTGATGTGCAAGTCTATTGGTGCTATTTCTCCAACAGCATGTGCCCACTTTGTGTCTCCGTGTCAGCAATTTTAGCACTAAAGTATTCTTCAATTAAGGAGTTTGCATAGTTTTCTTAGACATAATGCTAATGAAATAATGCTGTATATATTTTACAGTATAGTGTAAACTTAAATTTTGTATGCACTAAGAAACCAAAATAATTGTGTGATGCAGTTTATTGCAGTGGTCTGAAATCCAGCCTGCAGTATCTATAAAGTATGCCTGTTATACCTGGTCGATTGCAGGTAACTAAAAGCAAAGAAAGCGAAACTACAGATCAGGGAGTATAACAGGCATACTTCTAAAATATTAAATGGAAAATTTCAGAAATAAATAATTTATAAATTTTAAATTGTGAGTTGTTGGATTTTGTACTTAAATTGGTGCTTCCATTTCCCAAACAGAAATTGAAGAGGGTGGTATCCAAGGCTTCTGGTGGCTCTGAAATCCTTGGTTCAAATAAACAGATGTTTGGCACAAATTGTGTCATCAGTAATCATTCAGGGAGAGAGGCCCACCTTTTGCTGGAAGGTGGAGGAAGAGACATTTCCGAAGCCACTTGTTTAGACTGCTGAGATCCGTTTCTATAGGAGCTGAATATGGAAGTCAGCAATATTCAGTATTCTGAACTTTGTCTTTCACTTTGGCATCCCCCAGTTCTGTACACCACCAACTGTTTGCCTCCAGGTAGCTCCAAGATGATATTCCTATGTGCTACCATCTTCCAAAACACAGTCTTCACAGAGTGTTTGTTGTCACTGGACATCCACCTAGTTTATTTTTCAGCTAGACTTCTCACCTGGACTGCTGTATCATCCTAACTGGTTTTTGCTGTTCCTTTCTCTAATTCATTTTATTGTCCACTGGTTAGAGAGCCTGTATCATATGCTGCTCAAAAATTGTCCATGACATAACAGATTTAGGAATAAAACTAACAAAAGGTGTCTAATACCTTTACTCTAAAAACTATAAAACATCACTGACAGAAGGAAAGAAAGACTAACCAAATAGAGAGATAAACTATGTTCATAGATTGGAAGATTCATATTACTTAGATGGCAGTTCTCTTTAAATTGATCTATAAACCAAACACAACTCCAATCAGAATTCTGGTAGACTTTTGAAAGATAGAAATTGACAAGCCAATTCTAAAATTTATATGAAAATGCAAGAAACTAGAACAAAGAAAATTTGAATGACTTTCCCTATTTGATTTAAAACTTACTATGAGACCATCATAATCAAGATAGTTTGATATTAGCAAATATATAGACTAGAGATCAATGAAACAGAATAGAAATTTCAAAAATAGACACACATATGACAAATTGATTTTCATCAAAGGTTTTAAGGCAATTTAAAGGAAAATGGAAGTCTTTTCAACAAATGATGCTGGACCAATTGGATATCTATTTGGGAAAAAAGAAAAGAACATCCACACTTACTTTACACCATACATAAAAACAAATTCAAAATGTACCAAAATGTAACACCTAAAACTGTACAGTTTCTGGGAGAAAATCTTTGAGACCTTGGAGTAGACATGAGTTTCTTAGAACACAAAAATCTTTCTATGGAAGAAAAAGTTGATAAATTGGTCTTCAAAACAATTTAAACATTTTCTTTTTTTTATTTTTTATTTTTTATTATGGTATTGTGGGGTACAGTTAGGGGTTAGACATACCAAAATGCTTCGTTCAGGCACCCTTGATGATAAGCGGTGTCTCCCCATCCCCAGACAGATATTTACCACCATTAATCCCATTGCCCTCACCCTCTCCCCCCCATAGTTTCCCACCACTGTCAGTCATTTTCTTGTGGTAATACATTGGATGATCAAGGTCTACTATACGAGTGAGAACATGTGATACTTAGTTTTTTGTTTCTGTGAGAGGTCACTCAGTATTATGGACTCTAGTTCCATCCAGGTTGCTGCGAAATTCATGATTTCGTTCTTTTTTATGACTGCGTAGTATTCCATTGTGTATATGTACCACATTTTTCAATTTAAACATTTTCAAAAGACACTTTTAATAGAACAAAAGACTAGGCATTGACTGGGAGAAATACCTGCAATACGTATTTAAGACAAAGGACTTGTATCCAGAGTATATAAATAATTAATCCAATTCAACGATAAGAAAACAATCCAATTATTTAAAATGTAGGCAAAAAGTTCAGACACTTCAAAAAGAAGAGATAACAGTGGTCAACAAGCACATGTAAAGACGCTCAGTGTTATTAGTTTTCAGGGAATTTCAAATTAAAACCACAACGAAAAAGCACGACATACCCATTAGAATGGCTAAAATAAAGACTAACCATCTCAAGCATTGTAAAGGATTTGGAGCAACTGAAAATCTCATATACTGGTTGGTGAGAGTGTAAAATGGTACAACAACTTTAGAAAAGTTTGGCAATTTCTTATAAACTTAAATATAAACTTAGTATATGACTCAGCCATTCTAGTTCTAGGTATTTGTCCAAGATAAATGAAGGCAAGTGTTGTACATGAATGTTCACAGCAATTTACAGTAATAGAAACTGGAATCAACACAGGAACAAATGCATGGGTAAAAAATACTATTCGGCAATAAAAATTTAAAAACCATTGATTCACACAATTACATGGATTAATCTCATACATTCTAGAAAATGTAGACTTATCTATAGTAGCAAAAGCGGATCGGTGATTTCCTGGAGGCAGAGGTAAAGGGAAGAATGGATTTGGAAGGAGCATGAGGAAAGTTGAGAGGTAATAGAAATGTTCATGATCTTGATTGAGGCAATGGTTTCTTGTGGGCATACGTACCTCAAGACTCAGAAAGTTGTGGATTTTAAATGTTACAATTTGTCACACATCAACTTTACCTCAATAAATTTGTTTCAAGTATAACAAAAAACATTGACAATGCCCTCTCATCACCTGCAGAGTTAAAATTAAGCTTACAAGCAGGTATTTAAGGCATGGCTGTCCGTAATTTCACCCCAATGGACCTTCTCAGCCTCAATTCCCACTTAATTGTTTCACACGCTGTAAACTAGACTTCTAGCTTTTGTCCACACACTTGTCTGCTTTTCTGCCATGTATAGCTTCTGTCTGCTTGTCCTAATCCCATTTTGACTTTGCAGCCAGTGGCAAATACTGCTCATTGCCTATCCAATATCCTTTCTCTCTTCCTCCTGGTCAACAGAACTTCAGTTTTATTCCATATGGCCAGTTGAAAATGTAGAGCAACTGAAACTCTCCTACACGGCTGGTGGGGATTTAAAATAAGCTCAACAACGTTCAAATAGTGCAGTCATTTTTTTACCCTGGCTCCCCTTGGGCATGGTCAGCTGACAGACACCTCTTGGCCAGTGAGACATAGTTGGTGAAGACTGCTTTCTTGAGACAGATGCTGCCTCTTCTTGCTTCATCCTTCGTGTGGTCTGAGGTGTGACTCCAATGCCCAGAGGTACAACAGTCATCCTGCAACCAGAAGCATAAGAGCCACATGCCAAGGGAAGTAGAGGAGGGAGGTCAGAGGAGCCTGGGTTGCTGCTGGCAGTGTTAAGCCATAGTCGTGGTAGCCTGTCCAGGCATGAGGAAAACAGAAGACACTGACATTTGGATTTCCCATGACTCATCCAAATACCTTCCAGATATGTGGCTCTGTCTATCCAATTGCTCTATGACTCTTTCACTTCCCCCGATATAGACATGCTCTCCTTCGTGAGTAGCAGTAGCACTTTATCTGTCCCTGCTTTATGATACTTAGCAGCATCCATTCTTTGTGTGCCTACTTAGACACACATCTAACTTTCCCAGCAAGGCTGTAGGTTCCTGAGACCTGTGCCTGATGCTGCGCTTAGTAACTGCCTAGTGACCCAACACAGGCTCCACAGGCTGTGTTCCAGAAGGACACCCAAGGCTGCACGGTGTGGTGGTAGGAATGTGGGCTTGCAGTCAGCCTGCCCTGCCCCAACTTTTTATCAGCTTTGTAGCCAACAGTAGTTTCTCAACTCAGAGACTCAGTTTCATCATCTGTTGTAAGGCTTGATGTGAATCTTTACCTCCAAAGGTTGTTTTGTTGGCAAATAAAATAATCCATGAAACATATCAATCCCATATTAATTGCTCAATAACTGCTGATGGTTATGATGTCTAAATGATTACCTGACCTCGTTCCCTTACTTCCTTCCATCCACATTCCACACTCAGGAAAGTTTCAGTGAAAATAGTTCTGGTGACCCTCCTCTTTTCCCATAACATGTAACAAGATCAATTAGTCAGGAAGGGTGGATGATGACCATAAACTGTAACTGTATCTCAGAGGGGCCTCCTCTCCTCTTCACAGTGTCTATACCCTAAGTGGCTTCTGCTTCATCTGGGAAGACTAATTAGAGAATTCCTTAGCAGACTAGTATTTACATTTGCAAAGTTCATATGAGTTTCCTCGTCATTTCAGACATAGGGAAAAATGACCGGGTTATTTTATACACAGGGAGGGTTAATCCTTAAGTACTTGGTATTTATGGTCTTCTCAGTTAGATTTTTGTCTGTTTTTTCCTAATTA
The DNA here is from genome assembly GCA_963574415.1 of Tarsius wallacei. NCBI lineage: Eukaryota > Metazoa > Chordata > Mammalia > Primates > Tarsiidae > Tarsius > Tarsius wallacei. Next base: position 5,892 of record CAUYQG010096780.1, read on the forward strand.
TTGATTCTCTAGCCAACTTTCAAAAGCTTAGACCTAGTACAATTTTTACCATCCAGCTGCATAATTTCAAATAAGCTATCTCACATCATTCCTCAGTTTCCTAATGTGTAAAATGGGAATAAAAATAATACTACCCATGCTGCCTCTCTGACTTTAGATCTCAGCCAAAACGTCGCCTTCTTTAATCCCCCTTTCTAGGCCAGTGTTATTGAGGAGTAGTGCTTCATGCTGTTAGGCTGTGAGCTCCCTGTTGGTGTCTAGACCATGTTTTTCTGTGTTCCCTCCAGAACTGAGAATACTGTCTGGCACAGAGGGGATGCTTGGTAAATATTTATTGTTTCACTAAATGGACCTTGTTGAATAATCTCAATTGAAAGAAAAAAACTGGAATTCAATACATTTGTGGTTCAGTTATCATTCAATTATTTATTCAATCAACCAATATTTATTGGGCACCTACCGTAATCCAGGCACAATTTAACCTCTTGGTTTGCATTAGAAATATAATTTTTAAACCACTAAAGGCTCAACACTGAACAAACCTTAGAAAAGCAAAATCCTTGACTTTTTTAGAGTCAGGCAGGTAAAAGCAATATTTCAGTTTTACAGCATCACGAAGAAGACTTTTCAGCCAGGTTCGGCCCGAATTTGCTTACACATGTTACCCACTCAACCAAACGTGTAAAGCATGTTGTTCCCTGAGCTTTTCTATGTGATCCAACCCTATATATTATATTACACTTATAAAATACCACGAAGCCCTTATGAATTAAAAGATAATTAGTGGTTCAACACGCATAAGACATTAGGCTTGAAGTGTCAAAAATGTCATGAAAGACCATAAATCATGGTCTGCTTGCATTGATCCCTTATAGAGTTAGTTTTTAAATCATCTCTTTAACACCTTGTAAATGTACAAACAACGATGGACCCAAGGGAAACTTTAATATGTTTTTCATACATATTTTAATTTCATCTCAAAGTGCTAGCTGCATAAAAATTAAGTCAGACTCACAAAAACTCATTGATTTCCTCAGGATAAAACCCATCTGTCCAAACTAATTTAGAGCCTTTTTGAAGCCGTAAAGTTGGTCCTGCAACACTGAGGTCATTATGGGCATCCTGAGCTGGAGGAACTCTTGTGTAATTTTAAGAAGGCAATTTTGTTATATTTACTGTATTTAAATACAGTGCTACTTTTCAGGAACAAAAGCCTCACTGTGTAACTGTACTGAAAGTAAACCAGAAGCTGTGAAAAGCGAGATCTGTTCTTTTCCTTGTGATTAATGCACCTTTCTGCCAAAATTGAGACTTCTTAACTGAGCTCATTTAATACAAAGTAAACGAATTCTGCTCTTTGGATTTGATCCTCTGGTTAAACCCTATAGATAAGGCTTTAACAGTGAATAGCTTTTCATTCTAAACAAAGGATGTTTTGATAGAAAGGTCAATGCTAAGGTCCTTTATATTGTGATAACAGGAAAGGGAAATAACATATTAATGGAAACCCATGCCATGGTGGTCTGGGCTGGAGGGACACACAGGAGTAAAGACCATTCGGAAGTTAGAGAGGAGGTGGCGGAGACAAATGGGCTCGGGAAGCCCCAGACTTCTGTTTAAAATTCAGTTCCAAAGAGCATTGTCTCTTACTATACACTGTACAAAGTAAACTAAAGATCACAACACAACTTTGAGGGAACTGGAGGGTTGTGCCTGCTTTCTCTACATTCTGTCCTTCAGGACTAAGCCATGCAGAATATCACCCCTGAAGCACGTGGTGATCCTGAGTGGAATTTTTTTATGATGGGAAGTATGTATTCAAGCACTAGAATTGGACAAATATGCTGAACTCCTTCTGCATTAAGATGATGAGACGAGGAGTTCCAAGCTATGACAGCATCACCCTTACAAGTTAGGAGGCCTTTCTTTTGTCCAGGTGAGGCTTCTTGGTCAGTTCTGAGGCACCTCTGCCCAATGCCTCAAACTTATCCAGCAGTGCAGGCAGGCAGTTTAAGCCACTCTTTTTCTTTTTCTTTTTTTTCATTTCTTCTTTACTTGTCACTTTAATTTTCTTTCTCCTCTTCACTAGGAAGTTTTCATAATAGTCTAACTCAGGAACTAGAAATTTTTTCTACCTCACAGTGAAATACTGTTTTGCTGTTGTTATTTGTATATTTATTTGTTTGTAAGATCATCCACATTCCCTTAAGAGATTCCTGCTGGTTGTGAGAAACAGCAGAATTGAATGAGATAAAGTGAATTCTTGGAAAAATTAGATGGTTTGCTTAACTAATTTTTTCCATTCATTTATTTAACAAATATTTATTGAGCAGTCACTAGGTTTTAAGGGCTCAATGAGGTGTTCAAGATGCAGATATGAATAAGTTGACTCTTGCTCACAGTGCCAGAGGAAGACAGATATATAAACAGAGAAATCAGGATACAGTTGGACTAAAGACACACTTTAAGCATCCCTGGCCAGACTGGTGGCTTCCAACCGCAACTCTGTTCCTCAAGGACACTGGCCAGCTGGCCTGTACCAACAACAGAAGGATTGTTTGGGACTTTTTTATTCCAGGATTTACATAAAATGCTTTGAAAGTTTTGGGGATTTTTTAGTTTTTTTGAGTTAGAGTCCCACTCTGTCACCCAGACTGGAGTGTAGTGGCACATTCACGGTCAGTCCAGCGTCGACCTGTTGGGCTCCTGTGATCCTCAGCCTTCCAAGTAGCCGAAACTACAGGCACGTGCTACCAACGCGGCTAATTTTTTGATTTATTGTAGAGATGAGGTCTCGCCTAGTTGTCTGGGCTGGCCTTGAACCCACGGGGTCAAGCAAACCACTCTCCTTAGCCTCGGAAAGTGCTGGGATTACAAATTGAGTCACTGAACCCGGCAAGTTTTTTGTTTTTTGTTTTTTCAACCATGTCTTATAGAAGAAGATGGAGAAGGGAAAGTAGAAAGAGTGAATCGAGTATTTTCAATAATAAGAATTTAATGTTTCCTAGAGGACTGTCTGATTCCACAGTGCCCCCTTCTGGTAGATTTTACTGGAGCAACAACCAGTAAAAAGAATATGGAAAGCAGTAGCTCCTGTTTGTTTATACGCATCATTGAAGCCTCTCACCAACTCTTGAGGGAAGGGTTGGTATCGTCTCCATTTTACAGATGAAGTTCATTGAGATGTAATGACCCACGTAAGGCCATGCATCTTATGTGCACCTGGAGTCAGGAAACAGACTCAGCCCAACTGGCTCTAATGTGTGCTTAACCATTGTTTTTGTCCATTTACAGTATATTGATCAATTAATGAACAAAATGCCTACTCCCCATCGACACTGTGGTAGATACTGGGAATTAAGGCTTTCCCTTCTGCAGCTTCTTGGGTGTTTTCAAAGACCATAGCATATGAGCCGAGAAGAGAAAAATCGTATGCTAGAGGGATCTAGTTCAGCCAAGAAGTCATTAAGACAGAGCATAAAGCAGTGCAAACCAACAGAGAATCTCTTCAAAGATAGCTGGGTTTGGTAGGATGAATGAACAGATTTTATTTTTCCTAAAAGGTTCTTGTTAATGGAGTGCCTCATGGTACTCCATATCCCACAACCTCACTTATGTGAACACAAACATGTATGTCCACTTCTAAATGTGGATCTGATCATTTGCTGTTTTTCTATTGGAAAATCATGTATTACAAAGAATTAGAAAGAAGAATCTTTTGTTAGGGCCTATTGTATAAAACAGGACAGCAAAACATTTGCCTTTATCTATATTTGTCTAATCTCATTAGACAAAGCTAATAATAGACGGTGAAGAAGAGAAGTTTGCTTGAATATTGAGCAAGTTGTCTCCTGATTCTCTCCCAAGGAGAGAAGGGGCTGTATGAGCACTCTTGAGGCCACCATGCTGCACCCCCTCCCACGCTGCTCCCCACTGAAGAACTCTGCCCTCAGCTGTTGGCTTCCAGGGTCAGCCAGTCTTCTCTCCCTGCAGTAGTGATCTCTGCTGTTGTTGTAAAAAGTGTGTTATATACAACACAAGAGGTGCTGAAGGACCTTCTTTTCCTGTCAATCGCTCCTCAGCAGGATTTCAGGGCCCAGTGAAACTTTATGCCTTTTTAGGGGGAGATTTGGGATGAGGGTCTGCATAGAGTCGAAGTTAAATTCACAGACATGGGATTGAATCAGGTAAGGCTACATATGTTATTATGTGATTGGAAAAATATTTTTTCTCTTTCCAATACTGTCCATTTCCTCTTCTGGAAAATGGATACAATAATATCTACCCCAGGATTAAAAGAGATAATGTATTAAAAATACATCTTAAATGACAAGTATTATGTAATCAATAAATAGCTATGGAATTCTTTTCTGTCTCAGGGATAATGACTTCCTCAAGATAACACCCCCAGGAAACTTCTAAAGAATAAAAAAATATAGAACATTTAGAATCAAATTTGGTTGTAAAAGTAAAACTCAAAATAGTAAAAACTTTAATTAATAAAAGTTTATTTCTCTCTAACGTAAGGGCATATGTTAGAGCCATACCTATGGCTGGTATGGTGACTCCACAACACCTTTGGAGGTGGAGGCTGCTCTTAAGGAGCCTTTCTGGCAGTTTCTACCACAATTTCACTTATGTCTTATTGGCCAGACTTAGTCACGTGGTCACACTCTGCTACAAGTAAGAATAGCAAAACTGTGTTTTGGGGTAAGCTAAAAATCAAGCTAAGGAAAAGAGAAAGAATAGATATTGTTAGGCAGCTCGCTTTTTCTACCATAGTTCTCTTCCAGTGCCAAAGCCAGTAGGTAAATGATGATAAATTAATGTTTGAGAATACCAGAATATTTTATATTATTTTATTTTTTGACTGGCAAATAATAATTGTACATATTCACGGGGTACATCATGATGTTTTAATACATATAATGTATAGTGAACATATACATAATCAGCATGTCAGTCATCTCAAGCATTCATCATTGCTTTGTGTTGAGAACGTTCAATATCCTCCTTGTAGCTATTTGAAACTATATATTTTTGTTAATCTTAATCATCCTTTAGCAGTATAGAGCAACAGAACTTATCCCTCCTATCTAGCTGTGATTTTTTTATCCTTTAACAAATTTCATACCAGAATCTTTTGATATAAACTGCCACTTTAGTTTTATTAAAACGAAATTAAACTAAGTTTGTGTTAAACAACTAACATCAAATTTGGAGATTTGAATTTAAGGAAGAACAGAAAATTTGAAAACTTTTAAGATATTCAAAGAGTGTATCCTTATAGTTTGCGCACCTTTCTATATGTGTATTATACTTTAATTTAAAAAGCTTTTAAAACCTCGCAACAAGAAAAGTCCTCTTTGAAAAAAACACTTTCTAATAACAAATAATCATTAGGAAAAGATATCATTTAGAATTTGGTAGATCTTGGGTTGAGTTACATAATGAATGAATGATGAAAATCTATATTGCTAGCAAAGTCACTAGTTTTTGCATGCAATCTGTACAATTTCTGTTTTCCCAGATGTAGATTTTTTTCTGTCCTTTTGGATCACATTTGTCAATATATTAACTTAATAATTTGTTCTGTGGTCATAAAACAAATAATTCAAATATTGATATTATTTTATTTTGGAGAGGCATATGAATAGCCTGCAATTTGCATAATGGACATCATAACAATATAATAATACATATTATTATTATAATGCATACTATTTTACAGTAATGTTACTGTTTTCTCTGGGAAATCATCTCTCTACTTCCTCAAACTTTCCGATTTTATTATTATCCCTGGTTATAATTTTAGAAGATTTTCTATTTTTAGTTATATTTTCCTTTTTTCTTCAAAAAGAATTTTATGTTTTGAGAAGAAAGATAAGCCCTGGAGAGAGAAAGGAAATGTCGACAGTCAGCTCAGATAACCTTCATGTGCATTGTAGGCCTTCATTATTTTTCATAAACAATTTCTGTGAAAGAAGCAGTCCCAGAAATATTACCTAGTTATGAATTCAGGTTAGAAGTCAGTTGCTAGGAAACTTCCGATTGATCTTGGGTGACATCATGGCCACGGCCAGGATGCCTATAATACCTAGTTCATACAGTGCATCTAAAAGTTCTCCTAATTTTTATGTATACATTTCATTTTGTAACTGCAATAAAACACACCAAGCATAGCATTTCTGGGTAATGAGTGCACTTTTTGAGCCCCGTGGGATCAGAGGTGTGCTATGTATGAATGAGGAAAGCACTTCTAGTCATAAGGCTTGCTCCCGCTGGTAAATCTCAGTTAAGATTGGTGATTTGTTGGACAAGATGTAGATTGGGTCTGCAATCCTTTGTGGTTCTGTCAGAACCACACTAGGGAAAGAGAAAAGAGACAGTTTTGAGGTGATACAAAACGTCCCCCAGGCCTGAGCAGTCCAGGGGAAGGAGTGAACGCAGCATGTGAAAACATGGAGCTGATTCAAGTGCCCGTTTCATCCCTGTATGAACAGATCACAAACAACTACTTGAGATCTTGAGATTAGGTGGCTAGATTCCTCTGTGGGCTGGAGAAGTTCACCTCCCAACCAATTCAAAATGTCTGGATTGTGGGATAAGGTGTTGGAATCCCATTCTCTTAGCCTTCTCCAATCCAAAATCCAGAGGAAGTCAGACACAGCATTTTTTCCCCCCTTTCCTTACTGTAATCTCCTTGGATTCTCCAAGACAATTTTCTCAAGTCTTTAGCTCTCAGCTCTCATGATGGCTGCTCCCCATTTTATTCCTCTTACTTACTTGTGTGACGTATCAATGTGTTAAGTTGTTCAGGAAGGAGCATTTAACATCTAAAGCCCATTTCACTTCTTTCTTTTTCTTCAAAAATATCTTGAAACATCATTTGTTATTTCTTCATTAGAAAGAGGAAATGGTGTTTTATCAAAGGTAAATAGACCTGAACGCTGATGGGTTGAAGTTCTGTTCACCACTCAAAGTCTGTGAAGTTTGATTAGGTACTAAACTTGGCACAGAGAATCCTTCATTCACCCTGTCAGCCAAGTCACGCCACTGGTCTCAACTTTTGGAAAATTAATTACCTATATGTTGCTTGTGAAGCCTGTGGGCAGCTGACTTATTTGATCCAGCTTAAGCAAATCGGAATCACCTCTTCATCAAATTCAGCCAAAAGTAACTCAGATTTAAAACCTACCAACTACTATTTCAAAACTGAATTTGAAAAAGATGTTGTCCAGTATATGTAGAAATGAAGCCCTGTGGTTAGAAAAACATAAATAAGGACATGTTTTATATTAGACATTTGTATCAATTAAATTCCTAAATCGCTGAACTTAAGTTGTTTTGAGAACTAAACTGAAGAGAAGAATTCAAATAAAATCTACCTACATCCCAGCCTTCCAACTAATAATATTTTCATGCATAGGTCACCATGGTAGACAACACACAGTCTCCAAATTATGGCCACCTGATTTACAAAGGCACCCATGCACTAATTTCTGGCAACACCCTGCATTTATGAATCATTTCAAACTGGCCGGTACTTCTTACACCTCCCCAGCCCCCACACCTCCCCGGTGAACAGCAACCACACTGTCCTGGGCCCATCCTGCCACCTGGTGACGGAGACAAAGAACTGTCTTATACATTGCCTTCCATTCTATTTTCTTTTTCTTTCTCTCCACACCCTCGCACTTCCAACTAGAGATGGTGTATTCATGTTTTTATGCTATTTTTCATCTGCCTTCATCACTCAATTAATTACAATCTTGCAGTGTCTTTTAAAAAATATACACACAACTTTTTAAAAAATTCCATTTCTTTATTCCTGTTTTCTCTCAGTGTTTTTCTATGGCCAAATCACTCTCTTCCTTTTTCCACCACTCTTCCCACTTTTGAGTCAAGTTGTTATTCTACTTATGGCTTACAATGGCAAGAATGGTTTATTAATTTTTGTAACCAATGTTAAATATAACAATGAACAGGACAGACACCATTTTTTTATTCTGTGGAGAATAGAACAGCCTCAGCCTCCTGGGCTCAGGCAATCTTCCCACCTTAGCCCCCCAGGTAGCTGAGACTGCAGGCTCTTGCCACTACACTCAGCTATTTAAAAAACATTTTTTTTTTTTGGTGGGGAATTCTGGTGGGGAAGTCTGGTGGGGAAGCAAATAAAAATTATATAAATGAAATATAATATAATTTTGGGGAGTGTTAAATGCTATGAAGAAAAATAAGGCAGGCTCAGAGAATGGAAAATGATGAGAAGCCACAGAGATATACCATTTACCCTCCTCAGGTTGCAAAAAATGTCTGAAAGTGGTATGTCATACCAAATGTCACCAAGGATATAGGGCAGCAGATCTTACTCACTGCTCATAGGAGAGTGATGATACAATGACTTTAGTAAACAGTTTGGACTTATTTACCAAAGTGGAACTGCATATGGTTATGCGGTTCTAATCCTAGAGAAACATGTGCCGTGACCATAACACAACATATACAAAAATATTCATAGGATTATTATTCAGAATAACAAAGATTTGGAAAAATCTATATGGTTATCCATAGCAGAATGGATAAACAAAGTGTGGTATTGTCCTATAATAGAATAATACATGTAGTGAAAATGAATATGCTGCAGCTATACTGCATTAATATGAATGTTTCTCAAAAATATTATATTAAATGAAAAAGCACCAGCCTGGACAACATAGCAAGACTTCATTTCTAAAAAAAAAATTTTAAATTAGCTAGGCATGGTGGTGTACACCTGTAGCCCCTGCTATTTAGGAGGCTAATGTGGAAGGAGTGCCTAGTCCAGGAGGTCAAGGCTGCAGTGAGCTGTGATTGTGCCACTGCATTCCAGCCTGGGCAACAGAATGAGACCCTAAGTGAAAAAAGAAAGGAAAGGAGGGAAGAAAGGAGAAAAAGCAAATATAGTATGATTCTATTTATATAAAGTTCAGCACAGGTAAAAGTAAACAACAAAATGTTTAAGAATACATGCACCTGTGGTAAAGAAAAGTAAGGTCATTATTCATATGAAATTCAGCACTGCAGCTAACTCTGAGAAGGTAAGAAGGGAGAAGACTCGTTAGAAATCCACCAGGGCTTCCAAGGTAGTAATGTTTCATCCATCGGCTGGATCTGGGATGCACTGCATTCATTCTATTTTACATGAGTATGATATATTGAACAGAAAAGGGGCTTCTTAGAAAGTGACAAAAGAGTATCGTTGAGCTAAGAACGTCAAAAAAGGCCTCTTGTGGAGGCAGCATTGAGCAGACACCTGGATGATATGGGTAGATGTGTTAGGAGACGGTCTGAGGGGGTAGTTTTCTGAGGAACAGGGAAGAGCAAGTGTAAAAACCCAGAAGTGGCAAATAAGTTTGGTGGCTTTCAAACAAGGGAGAAAGTCTGCAAGACTTGGGAGAGAATGAGAAAGAGGGAGGTGAGATTTAAGCAAAATACAGCAAGCAAATCACATAAACTCTTATAGGCCAGAGTTCAAGTGAACAAAAAGAAAATAATACCAACAAACTGTGAATATGAAGAAACTTCTGTAAAATATTGACAAAAAATTGTATGTGCTATGCCTTAGCACTCAATATAACATATGTATGGAAACTATATGCATGTAATATGCATGTATGCATGTACATACATGGAATAATGTTAATGCCACCAACAACAAACAGTAATAGGCAACAGATTATAGTAAAAAGAAACAAGCCAAGTGCAGTGGCTTGTACCTGTGGTCCCAACTACTTGGGAGGTGGTAGGATCACTTGAGGCCAGGAGTCCAAGGCTGCAGTGAGCTGTGATCACACCACTGTACTCCAGCCTGGGCCTGGGAGATACAGCAAGATTCCATCTATTATAAAAACAAACAAACAAAAACCCTTTCCTATCCCTCCTCCATTCTACCCACCATTCCATTCCTCAAAGACAGCAATTTTAATATTTCTGTTTTTAGGTCCCTTTTAATTCCTACAACTCTGAAGACTGTGCTGTAACTACTCTTTGTGAACCAACTATGGATATTATCCATTGGCTGAATCTTTGCTGTGATAGATGGAGATTTAGCTCATGTGTGGTTTAATTCATATCCTTTGAAAGTTATATCACTGTTCTCAGTTCCTCTGCAAAATTAAATAATATACTTACACTTCTATTTCCTGTTCCAGCAACTTTAAATATAATTTCTCAAATCTCTGTCTCATAATATTAGGATATTTTGTTAACCATAGTCAAGACTTTCAAATTTGACTATGGCTTGTCTCTAAAGCCAGAAACGTTATATTCAATGACACAACTTGTATTTGCTTCCTACAGAGCAGGAATTACATTTCTTTCTCTAAGGGTTAATGTTGTGACTCTTTTTGCCATTCAAAAGAGAACGGTCATAGCAACAAAGGCAAATGGATTTTTGTTGTTGTTTTTACTGTCATCAATTGCACTATATCATGCTACATTTGAAGTTCTGTACACCTACATTCTGGTATAGTTTTGTTGTTGTTGCTGTTTTTCTTTGTTAGTTGAATTTAGGCAGTGACTTTAAAAAGCATTTTCCCCACAATTCGGTGTTACAAATGGTGTTTTTTAGATAGGAATATTGAGGCATAGATGGAAAAGATACTTTTGGGGTGACAAATTTTTTAATGTTTTGTTTGATTTCAAATACTCTAAACATATTATTTTCTATTATGATTCATGGCAGATATCCTTTTCTAACTGAGAAATAATTTGATTAAATAGTTCTCTCAGGCCTAATGTGTGAACTTGCACACCATTTCTAACACTGATTTGTGGGGCAAATGCTTTTTAAGGTCTTTCTTAAATTAAATTTTGCATGAATCTTTGAAATATAACCTGACTTTTAAAAACTGAGATGACTTGTAGAGGAGAAGGAAAGTTGAATGTAAGGAATATGGTTTAAAAATAGTACAGTTTTTTTTTTAAATCAAAGTATAAAATTTAGTTCTATTCAAAGGCAGATCTTATATGACGTCAACTTTATATGCATGGTTTTGGATTTCTTCTTTTAGATAAGAGCCAGGGCTCCCTTATCCACCATGTATTAATTGATAGATTATGGCAACCTGGCTGCTGACATGGGCCTTCCTTGATATCCAGCTCATTTTCTCTTAACACACACACACATACACACTTTCATATAATTAAGGAAGAATCCCAGAGTGCCAATCAATAAAAGCAGATAAAACATCACTGAAGATGTCAGTAGATGGAGAAAATGTGTTTATCCAGACTCTCATGTAGAAAACTTGTATAAATCAAAAGAAAAATATTGGAAGGTTCCTTGCAAGGAATAGGGTAGGATGTAGACCCCCACAGGGCAGGCCAGAGCAACTAGTACATTCCAAAAGAGGCAGAGTTGTGTTAGCTAAAGGGCTTTTGTGCTCCTGGACAAGTATTCTGATTATTCATGTTCATACCACTGGTGAAAGAGGCTTGCCCTAATGACATCTAACACTGGACAGATTAGATTGACAGCATTTTATTAGCCATATATACTCACAACTTGGGGAAAGATACCACATGCCATGCCAAACCACGCAGTGGTTGCACTCAGGAACAGAATGAAGTCAGCAGGGGCTTTGGAGGCAGGCTTTATAGTAACAAGAGGGTGAGATGCCCCCTGGTTCCTCCAGGAAAATGTGATTGGCATGTTTGGATAATTTTATAGGCTGTTAGGGAAGTGAAATTCATTAAGCTGAGAACCAGGTAGTGTGCAGCTAGTCCAGCTGATGGGGAATGAGCTGTGTGGGGGTGCTTTCTCATTGGATGGGAACCATATCTAGTAAAAGCAAGGGGAACTCATGATTATATCTTTGTAATCTTGAGTGACTCAAAGATGTCAAGGCAAAAATGAAAATTTTAGGTCTTATAATACAGCAGGGTATAAAAGTTGGGGCTGATGCTTGGAACAATAGTAGTCACAACCTTCTCACACAGTACTGAGATCCTCAACATAAGCATTGAGCATTTTATAGTGGACTAAGTTCAGTCCCCAAAATTTATCCATTGAAATCCTAACCTCCAATGTTACTATATTTGAACATAGGTCCTTGAAGGAGGAAATTAAAGTTTAATGAGGTCATAAAGGTGGCTCTAATCTGATAGGACTGTTGTCCTTATAAGAAGATAGACATAAAAAAAAAAAAGAAGATAGACATCAGATCTCTCTTTCTCTCCCTCTCCCTCCCTCCATATGTTTTTGAGGAAGGCCATGTGAAAGTACAACAGGAAAATGTTATCTTCTCAAGGAAGCAGGAAAAGAAGCCTCACCAAAAACCAACCTAGAAAGTGCCTGTTCTTGGACTTGTAGCCTCCAGAACTGTGGGAAAATAAACATCTGTTGTTTAAGCCACTCAGTCTGTAGTATTTTGTTATGGCAGCCTGAGCAGACTAATACAGATTTTGGTACTGATAAATGGGGTGCTGCTATAACAAATACATTAAAATGTGAATTTGACTTTGGAACTGGGTAATGGGTAGTGTGGGGGCTTGACTCTCTAAAGTTTTGCTGAAAATCACTTACATGAGACAGATTGATTAATAGGAAAAAAGCATACAAATTTATATAACATGTATACACAAGAGCCTTTAGAACAAAAACCAACTTTGTGATAAGGAACATGAGCTTATATTCCATTCTGAGGTTATAGAAAGAAGGAGGGCTTGGATCCTGGTAAAACAGGTTATGGGGTGGGAGGGGGGAGAAGAGGAATTTTAGTGAGAGGAAATAAATGATTACAAGAGAGGATGATTGGATCTGGGTATAGAAATTAATTTGTAAATAGTTCTCTTTGGACTTTACATGGTCTTTGGATACAGTCATTATTTGTGGTTGATTACATTTTTTTTTTTTTTTTTTTTTTGGTCTTCTTTCCTATAGTGGATAATGATATAACAGGGAGGGGAACATGAACAATTGTTCTCCTTGATGGGCCAGTCCTATTTTTATTTAGATAGGGGAAAAGCCTTGTTGATCATTATACCAAGGAGTCATATTTTGGGGTGAAATATTTTTATTTCCTTCAGTAAGAGACTGGAACGATAAAGGGGCATGCTACAAAGAGCCTAGATTGTCTTGAAGGAACTGTTGATCAAAATATGAAATTAAAAATGATTTGAGTTTAGTAGCAGACAGAGATCAGGAACATATTAGTGGAAATTGAAGAAAAGACCATTGTTGCTATAAAGCGACAGATAATTTAACTGAATTGTGTCCTAGAATTTTGTGGAAAGTATAACTTGTGAGCAGTGAAATGGGATATTTTGCTGAGGAAATTTTTAAACAAGGTATGGCCAGGCTTTACCTTACTGCATGTAGTAAAATGTGAGAGGAAAGAGATAAATGTAAGAAATCATTAAGCAAGAGGAACAAGAACTTGATTTGGAAAATTCTCAGCTTACCCATATTGCAAAAATTGAGAAAATATGTTCTGGAGGTAACACCAAGATTTTAGCTAGACAATCAATCATTCCATATAGAGATTACTTGTGGTTTTAACCAGCTATCCCAGCAGAAGCTAGGAATAGAGATGAGATTATACCAGTAGAAACACTGCCGTTTAGTCTAAGATAGAGAAAATTGGATGGAACAAAGAACAACTGTTGAACTTCTGAGATTTTACAGGATGGAGCAATAAAGCTATCTGACCATCTGGTTTCAAACATGGGTCATCCTTTAAAATAAAAAAAGGAAAGAATGACCTAAACGTTGATTCAGAGATCATCAAGGTTGCCATTCCCATCAAGGGCCTGGGAGGCAAGACTTTTCTCTTCAATTTCAGGAAATGAGGTCACCTTCTGGGTTTCAGGAGGCCAAGCTGCCCCCACCCAGGACCTCAGGGGCAAGATCACAGAGCTGAGAGGGTGGAGCTGTGCCCTGGGGCAATAGAAGTGACACTGTCCCTTCAGTGGGCATTAAAGGCAGAACATTGAGCCATAGAGGATTATTCTTGTGCCTTAGGATCTAATGCAATTTACTTTGCTAGGTTTGGGGCTCGCTTGGGACTTACCACCTCTCTCTTCTCTCTGATTTCTCCCTTTTGGAATGGTAATACCCATGCTATGCTGGCCTCACTATTGGATTTTGGAAGTACATAAATTGACTTTACAGGTTCATAGATGGAGAGGAATTTTGCCTCAGGATGAATTACACCTCAAGTTTCAGTCAAACCTGATTTAGATATTTCAATGGGACTTTGAACTTAGAGTAGATACTGGAATGGTTTAAAAATGGGGGGGCTGCTGGGAAGGGTTAAATGTATTTTGCCTGCAAGAAGGACATGAATTTTGTGGGGCTAAAGGGTAAAATATATAATATATATATGAGACCGAACTGTGTCCCCCCAAAATTCATATGTTGAAGCCCTAACCCAATTTGTTTATTTGTTTGTTTGTTTGTTTATAAATAAAGATGAGGTTTCACTATGTTACCCAGGCTGTTCTCGAACTCCTGGGATCAAGCAATATTCTCACCTCTGCCTCTCAAAATGTTGGAATTACAGGGGTGAGCCACTGGGCCCAGTCATGACTGTATTTAAAAATAGGGTCTTTAGAGAGTTAATTAAGGTAAATAAGGTCATACGTGGGGTCTCTAATTCGTTAGGACTGGTGTTCTCAGAAAAAAAGGAAAAATATCACAGAGTGCGTGCTTGCTTTCTCTCTCTCTCTCTCTTTCTCCCTCCTTCTCTCTCTCTCTCTCTCTCTGTCTCTGTCTTTGTATCTCTTTCTCTTCCTCCCTCCCTCTCTGCATGTGCACAGAGAAAAGGTTATATGAGTATCATGGTCTGAGTAATGATTGGCTGCTCACCCTTGATACCAATAAATCGAGAGGCAGGGAACTGGTAGAAGGAAGTTTATTTCTGAGTTCAAATCCAGGGAGCAGAGCCGGACTAGAGGTAATTCTAAAATGGTTCTGCTTACCCTCCAGGCTTTTACAGTTCACTTTTATAAGTCCAGAGTTGTTAATACCTATACATTAGCCACATGACCAGCAGAACATTGTATAGAACTTGAGTTTCAGTGGCATTTATCGATAGTGACATTTTTCAGTCCAGACATCCTGGTACCAGGTATCGGGGGTATCTCATAGCTTTTATCAGTAGGGTCTGGCAGAAACATTAATCAAGCTTGCCATAGAGTAAAGGGAATTTACAAGGCCTAAGACATCATGCATTACACAGAAGCTATACAAATCACAAAACTTATGATTACACTGGTAAAAAAGTTATACAAATCACAAGGCTTATGATTACATTGATAATATTATTCAAACTTATAGCCACTCAGAAAAAGGGAGTAAATGGGGATTTGCTTCTTTCAGTTGATTGGGCATAGTCTGTAGGGAAGTCAAGGATCCCCTGAAGCTACTTATTGAGCAGGAGATAAAGGGGACTCTCAGTGATGTGCTCAGGAATGTGCAGAAGCGCTGGAACCCTTGCTATGCCCTTCTCTAGGGGCTGTGACAATATGGATGGACATTAGCGAGTCTCTGTGTCATGAGGACAGACACCATAAGAGGATGATCATTTTACAAGCCAGAAAGAGAGGCTTCTCCTCACCAGAAACCAACCTTGACAGCACCTTAATCTTGGCTTCTAGCTTCTAAAAGTATGAGAAGATAAGTTTTTTTGTTTGTTTGTTTGTTTAAGTCATCCGGTCCATGACATTTTGTTATGGCAGCCCTAGTAGACTAAGACCATATCAAACAAAAATCAGTTTAAGTGAAAAATTCTTAGCTGCTGACAGGGCACTCATATTTCAGTCTGGCCTATTCACATACTCTTACCATTTACCCTTTAAATTTCAATTCTCTCTCTACCTTTCAAGAGAAAAAAAGCAGATTAAAGTTAAATCAGAGTGGGTTTTTAAAAACTGCAAAATAACATTTAAAATACCCTACCCTCAGGTCCCTCTCCCCAGTGTGCTAAAAAAAAGATCCCTCTCTTACTTATAGTATAACTTCAGATGATTCAGGTTCCCTCACTCAAACTCAGTTTCCCCAGTTGTAAAGGAAGATAATAGTATTAATAGACATTCCATAAATTCTCTTTCAGTTGTAACATTCCATGGCTCTAAGACAATAATTGTTTTGCTCCTGTAGGTCTTACATAATTCCATTTGCTAATAGTCCAATTTATAATTTTGAATAATATAGCAATAGCAATTAGCACAAATTTGAGTTCATGGAATCAGCTTCTCTATGAAGTGCCCCTCTGGCTATAATTTCCATATGCACATTTGCCACAATTGCCTCTCTCTGTAATACTGATTTTAACAACCTTATTTAGCAGATCATGCTTTTGAAATGCCAGGAGAGAACTAAATAAAGTCAAGGGTCAAAAGCATGACATGCTTCTGTATAAAATTAAAAGTTAATTACTAGCTGCATCTAGGGGCCAGGACTATTTTAATTTTGGAGTCATTAGTTTGACTATTTAGAATCTATGTTTTAACTATAGCATTAGTGAGTCAGCTGACTTACATTCGCTGCAGAGAGTCAGCCCTCCCTCTCCAAGCAGAAACTCTATATGCCATGGCTTAGCCGACCTTTCTCCTTAACTGCTTGCTGCTCATATTGAAATCATGATCACTGACTTGTTTGTTAAAGTCATCATAAAATTTAATGCGTTTTTTAAATGCCCTTTAGCAAAATGCATTTAGGAGGAAGTATATAGGAACAAGGCTTCCTTAGTCACATTAAAGGGCCTGACATGTGGCAACACATGTATTTATTTTTGACAGTAATTTAGGATAACATTAGAAAACCCAGTTGTTCAGGTGTCATAAGGGGCAGTACTGAGGAACCCCAGGAAATGCCTTGAAATAAGGAAATAGGGTTACTCTCTAGGAGGTCAAGTTAAAAAAAATAATAATAAACATTTGAATATGATGAGAAAGGATGAAAATTGCCTTCAAGAGACAGGATGCCCCCCCCCCCGCCAAATGTGACTATAATTCCTGACTAAATGTTTCCTGAAGTGTGCTCTGTAGGTAACTAATTCTGTGACAAGTGTAGTTGTTTAGCTAGAAAAAAATATTGCAATCAAATAGATTAGAGATAGTGTATTATAAATAAATTTTAGTAATTGGAAGAAGGTTTCTGCTGAGTAGGACTTTTCAGGACTTACAATTCACTAATTGAAGTTCTCTAAAAGGGAGCTGTGGTATGCACATTTCCCTGAGTTTGTTTATTGATCACTTTTGTTGTGAGTTTCTTGCAGGACTAATATTTTTAAAAAACAAACAGAAACCAAACAAAGTAAAACTTTTGAGAGCATTCCGTGAACATGGCTAATGAAAAGTTTGTCAATCAAAACTAAAGAAAACGCAAAGGAAACATGAAAATCTATTTCTGACTGTGCCCTTTCAACCCCTGGACACTGGAGAGGGTGGCCTGGCTCAAGTGCCTGAGTGACCAGTCAAGCAGCTGATCTCTCCTGCAGTGGTGAGATGGAGATTACATGCCCTGCCTTAACATAACTCCAAATCCCCTCCTGCCCTGTTCATTAGAAAGTCCAATGAACAGGGCAGGTTTTTTGTTTTTTTTTTTCATCATGGTTTTGCCTCCATAAATATTTCTAAGAATCACTGCAGAGCTAATTTTTCAGTTGTATGTTTGCCTTCATCAACTGTTTTCAGGAGTCATAATCAGTGTTGTGGTGTTGGGCTTGGGAGGCCCTTCTGCTTAGTGGTTATACATGAACTTGGCGGAATTCCACAAATTATGCAACCTCTTAGACAAACTTCTCTGAACAAGATTATGTCATTGCACTTGTAGATGGGATGTAAGGGTCTTTTCTGAGGCTGAATGTCTCCTGAGGAAACTTCAGCATACCCTAAATTCATTATTTTCTTTGGCCTAAGTCATATGAGTTAGATGACTCTACCTGTAAAAAGGTTCATGGATAAGACTGAATAAAACAAATATGTAGTTCTGGGGTGAGGAGTGAGGAACTTCTGGGCATTGACAGGTGAGGTTTTTTTTTTTTTGAGTTGGAATCTCACTCAGTCGCCCAGACTGGAGTCTGGAGTGCAGTGGCCGCTCCCGGTCACCGCAGCCTCAACCTGTTGGGCTCCGGCGATCCTTCCGCCTCAGCCTCCCGAGTAGCCAGAATTACAGGCATGCGCTACCAACGCCCGGCTGATTTTTTTATTTATTGTAGAGATGAGGTCTCGCCAAGTTGCCCAGGCAGGTCTCGAACCCGCAGGCTCAGGCAATCCACTCACCTCGGCCTCCCAAAGCACGGGATTACAGGCTGAGCCACCAAGCCTGGCCAGGAGAGTATTTTTATAGAGATAGAAAGGCATTCTAGGGAGAAGGAACCACAAGAACAAAGTCAAAGAAGCATGAAACTAGTTGGTGTGAAAAGAGAGAAGTCCTCTGATTCTGGGAGGGCTCCCACAGTTCTGTTCTGACATTTTTCAGCCTTCCCACAGACATCTAGTTGGACCCTATTCAGAGGATTATCCTGGAATTACTGACCCATACTTTGTCATTCTTTGAAGATTGTGGAGTTAGCCAAGTTTGATGCCAGATCTCAAAAGTTTCAGGCTTTTTGTCCAAGAAAAACTTTTGGTTCTTAGACCTACTTTGTACCCAACTATACTTCAATTCTAAGAAAGACAAATAGAAATGTAAGATGAAAAATTTTGAAAGTGATACAGGCTTCTAAGCAATCAGTTATGACATGCTATAGAATATCATTCTACTGTAGCTTAGAAGGTAACCCAGCAACAACTTATACATGAGTTGAGGAACCATTTTTTTTTTCTACTGAGGGATAGTTGTCAAAAATCATTAATGGAAAGAATACTTGTTACTTTTAATCTAAAACTTTTCCCTAGCATATTTTTATCACATCAGTTAAGTTACTTATCCTTTTTTCCCACAACCAAATCGAGTGTTTGTATAGTCACATAATCAAAATCACATCTACAGGAGAGGCTATATAGAGTTTTGTAGTCATAGAGAGAGCTTCACGAAGTCATCTGAGTACCTCCTCTCCTAGGAGTGATAAACCAGGAGGAACACTCATTCATGGACTACTATAAATAGCACTGTTTAAATTAGTGAAGGAATGAATGAATGAATAGTAAGTCATTAAAGTATCTCCTCTAGACATGAATTTTCAAAGAATATGAGTGAAATAATCATGGAGATGTCAAAGATCTCACTAGTGTATTATAGTCAAAGCCTGTATATGAAGCCAATTTCAATCTTAAGAAGTTTTCAAAAACATGCCCCAAATTGTGCCATACTTATCGTGAATACTTTTTAAAGCCTTATTAACTCTTGCCCACTAACAAAGTGGGTGTTGTGATTGTCCTCTTGTTCAGGATCCTAGAGGAAGTAGTTCTTTCACAGCACCATGAAGTTAACTGGAGGCCATGGAATATTCCACCTGTTGCCACCATCAGCTTTACTATCTCAGCCCCAGCAACAGGAACTGCTTATGGAGTATTATGATTTGAATGTGTCCCCCAAAACCCCCCAAAGTCCATGTGTTGGAAACTTAATTCCCCATGCAATAACGTTGGGAGTTAGAGCCTTGTAAGAGGTGATTCGGTCCTGAGGAGTCTGTTCTCATGAATAGATTCATATTGTTATCATGGTAGTAGGTTAGCTATCACAAGAGTGGGTTTGTCATAAAAGCCAGTTAGACCCGTCTCACCTTCTTTTGCCCTTCTGCCTTCTGCCTTCTGCTTTTCATTATGGGATGATGTAGCATGAAGGCCCTAACTGGATGCCAGTGCCATGCTATCGAACTTCTCAGCCTCCAGACTGTGAGCCAAATAAATGTCTGTTTATTGTGAGTCACCTAGTCTGTGGCATTCTGTTATAGCAGCATATAGGAGACTAAGACATGGGGTACGCTGAGGAGTTGTGTAATCAAAAATCAGTGATCCAAATGGGGTCTGTCATCTACAACTGAGCTGGTGTAATATTACAATGCAATCCTAATGGATTTACATAGAATCCATCAAAATATCAAGATGCAGGGGTCAATGAGAACTGCAATGCCTCACTTCCTGGCA
Organism: Tarsius wallacei; assembly: GCA_963574415.1. Classification (NCBI taxonomy): domain Eukaryota; kingdom Metazoa; phylum Chordata; class Mammalia; order Primates; family Tarsiidae; genus Tarsius; species Tarsius wallacei. Next base: position 25,971 of record CAUYQG010096780.1, read on the forward strand.
ATTACCACTTATTACTGGGGCAATGCTTTTCCCTCTGTTATTCGACTTCTTTCTATAAATAATATTAGGCTATCCTACAGGAGCAATCAATAGACCAATGTTTTATTGTCACAGCTTCATAGTCGGATCAATATCTTGTTCTTTGGAGACATAGGTGAGAAACTCTGAATATGACACTAATAAAAGCATATGTATTTATAATTTTAAAATTATATTTTTTAGTCACTCTTCATCTTTAATGTCAGTAAGACTGTTAAAGGGGATTCTATCCTCTAAACTTTTGTGACAGTTGCAACCACAAGGAACAAGTATCTGTTTCCCAATAGAGTAAACAAAATGTTTCATAATTTCTTGTGATTCTTCCTCAGTTGCTCTCATACACTTGACTTATTTCCCTGTATGAGATTTTATGGATTTTCCCCCCTTTGGCTTTAAAGAGAAAATATAAATAAATAACTGAGATTTCATAATTTTATGAGATGACAGCAGAAAGCTGTGATAAATTGGAAGGGTACTCTGCGACTTTTAATCTGGATTCTATCACTAATTCTCTCCTTCATTTGGCCTTTCTTTCTCATAATTACAGTGACAATTGAATTTCAATCGTGGTTATAAACTGGTGGCTGGTGAGCCCTACAATCCACACAAATTGTATGTAATCAGCAGACATTATTATTATTGTTTTATTATTATTTAAATGACTTTTTACAGAATATGCACCTTACGTTTCACCACAGTCACCACAAATCCCTACTGCATCACCCAGGCTTGCTTTAGTCACTATATTTTATACCCAGCTCTTATGATTTATCTGGATATTTACCCTTTAGAAAAGATGGTTATGGTGCACAATTTATGATAATAGTAATACTATCATTGCTATTTAATGAATTTTCACTGCATCATGCATAGTGCTTAACAATTTTGCTCACATCAATTTCACCTCATTTCATACCTGCAGCAACCTATGGAGTGATATTATTATTTATCTCTAATTTACTTATGAGGAATCAAATACACAGAGTCATTTTTTTTCTGTATAACTAGAAGTTGATGGAGTCAGGGTTCAAACCTAACTCCAATAAACTCCAGGATCTGTATTTCTGACTATGAGTCATGCTTCCTTTCAGCTCTAACTTAATTGTTTCTAAATCTATTTCCATAAGACTGGACACAGTGGCTCCCTTATTTGATAGATTAAATGAAGAAGAGCTATCCACTTAACTGAGGAGTGAGAGTGCTGGAGGAGAAAGCTCAATTAATTTGGTCAGAAGTCTTGCATTCTGACCCTTTTTAGGCCCTGCCTGTGACTGGGGCAATCCTTTTATCCTGTCATCTCCATTTTTTCATCTGTAAAATGGGAGCCATACTCAATACCCTTTAGGGTTGCTGAGTGAATTAAATAGAAAAGCACTAGTACATATTCAGTCTATGGCCAATGCTTCAGGCCAACTTCAGATCACTTTGAATTTTAGTCTTGCTCAACGTTTTGACATTGCTGATACTCTTGCTATATTTTTTTTTTCTGAATTTTTTTTCCAGAATCACCGTCAGGATGATTCAGCCTTTTAAATCTGCATAACTGGTACCAGTTCAATAAATTAAACCAAAAATTCATTCTTAAATGGACACCCAGAATAGATACCTAAATTCCAGTGATTTATTGGAAGGAGCTTCATGAGATTCAAGGAATGAGTCTAGAGTTAATTCTCTCTGCAGACTCTGGCTAAGCTTCTCTTGAGACTGAGGAACAACTTATTAGGGTTGCATTATTTTCTTGCTTTTTTCCTTATTGAGGCACTTAATGTTTGTGAGTGCAAGAGCCTGGCCTATGTAGATGCCTACACATCGGCATACATACAGAGCTTTCACTGTGTTCCTTTTTGTTCTGCACAAAGCCATTTTCTCTCTAGGAAGACAACATAAGACAGTCAACAAGAATGTGGGCTTTTCTGTCAACAGAAATGGTTTGGAGCCAGCACTTACCAGCTATGAGATTTGGGGCTCTCATTGCAATCCCCATGTCTCAGATTCCTTATCTGTGCAACGGAGCAATAAATAAGACTGTGGTGAAGGCTCTGTGTGAAGCACTCACTGGTTTCTGACTTAATACATATTAGTGCTTAATATGTTAATTGTATTATTTATTTTATAACAAAATATATTTTTTGGATAGATGAACAATACATACACCAAAAAAATTAAAAAGTAATTTTGTTGTTGTTGTTGCTGGCCACATCCTGAAAAAGTACTAATCTTCCTGTCCAAGTCTACATTCATGCCATTGCATTCTGGTGTCTGCTCCTTCTGCCTCCTGAAAATGGTCACTTAGAGCTCACCAGAGCTTTTCTAAACATGACACCAGGGACCACCTCCCAATCTCATCAGCCCTGAGCATATCACCCCAATCTTCCAGTGATGTCTCTCTGTTCCTATGTCTAGTATCTTTTGTTGTGTTTTCCTTCTTTCTGACGGGTGTGGTCCCTAAGTACTGTATTGCAATGTCATTATTTGTTTGTGGAAATGTTATGTGTTTGGCTTATACTAGTTCCACTAAAATCCAAGTATGTAAAAGATGGACGCATTCTTTATTTTTGTTCAGCTCTAATGCAGGGTTTTTCAACCTCAGCACTATCAATATTTTTACCAGATCTTTCTCTGTTGTGGTAGTGACCAGTTGTTCTGTGTATTGTAGGATGTTTAACAGTATCCCTGGGCTCAACCGAGGAGATGCCGGTAGTATCCCCTAGTCATGGCAATCCACTCCAAACGTTGACAAATGCCCCTGAGGGGCAAAAATCATCCCCCACTGAGAACTACAGCTCTAATTAAGTCTTTGCTTCCAGTGAAAGTCTTTGCTTAGACAAAATGAAAACTTGCTCTGAGCTATTAACACTTCGGGAAAATTTTTCCCAATTTCTTTAGGTAGAACTTGGTTTTTAAGCATTTTCTAACATCTTATTTTTTAATTAATGAATTGTGTGTCATGACTTTGAGGCCTTGTTTTAAATTTAAAAAGCAAACGGTTTTTATAATAAAACAGACTTTATTCATTGCACAGTCCATAAATACACTCCATAGAGTATACTGAAGATAGTTCTGGAGGGAATCTTATACACAGCTGGAAATGACAAAAGTATGCCAGCCTCGTAAACCCATGACCATGAGAAAAGCCTATTTCAGGAGACTCGGTGTGGGAAACTCAGAAAGAGCTCATGCTTCTCAAGTCCAATACCTCCGCACACTGAATGAGAATGTGCTGAGGAGAGAAAAGAACGAGGCACAGGAGTTGATGAGGAGGAATCACAGGTTCCTTACCCGTCCATGTACATCAGACAATCTCCTTCTTGAGCAAAATGAATTTTCTTCCTGGCAGAGGCATCCAGAAAGAAAGTATGTGTGAAAATCATTCTGCTTTCCCCTGTGGCATATCATCTATGACTGAGAGAGGTTTACAGATGTAAATACAAACTCATTATCTAATTCTAGACTAAATAAGCAGCCAGATACGAAGATATAAATTACCCCCTTTACCTTCTCAGTGGAGGGTGTTGAGAGGCAAACAGATTGCCCTTCTCTGTTCTCATTTTAAATGGGTCAGAGCATCAGTGGAACTAGATAATTCACTCCAATCCACTAGATGTAAGCACCTCATAAATTTCATAATCAGCACTAGCATTTTCCTTTTCATAAGCAGTATGTCTTCCGCAGCGTTAATTACATGACTGGTAATGGTCTCCCATTTTGAATCCCCGTTTTGGATGAAATATGGTCGGACTGAAGCAAGCCCCCCTAGGCAGGGCCCTTGGCAGCCACACATCAAAGGATTTCCTGAAGCCAAAGTAAGGAGTAAATATAAGAAGCAGCCCCAAATGGGGGAGGGGCTGTGTGTGCAATGCTATTTTGACTCTTAAAGTAAAACCAGGAAGGAAAATGTACATCTTGAGATCCTTTTGAACCCTTTTATTGGATTAGATTCAGCACAATCCTTTAAGTCGTACCTTAAATATTGTCTCTCTTGGTCAACCTTTCCTGACCTTCTCTCCTACATACATTCTTTCTCCTCTATACACCTTTGGCAATGTTCTTTCCTCTTTTGTATGCTCCTGTAGTAACTCATCACTTTCCATCATGATTTAGCATACTGTATCATAATGACTTATTTTAGCATTTGTCTTTCTCACACCTGCCTTGCTTCCATGTATGTGGCACATAGAAGGCATTTAAAACTATGTTCGCTGAATGGCACTGACTGGCCAGCTAAGGCACACTTCTAGGTAAGTGAACTCTGTCACGCCAACTCATCCACCTCCCTGGCAACGATAAAGTAGATAGAATGGCGTTCGCTGTCCAAAAAGACCTGGATACAAATCCTGACCCTGAAAACCTGAGCAATTCACTTTAGCTTCTCTGCCTCAATTTTCCCATTTGGAAAATAAGGAGTAAGTTACTGTTGGGGCTCAGAAAATGATACCCCAAAATATGGTACTTTGACATGCTGAACTGAAGAAGGCTCAAAGTCTCTCTGACTAGCCCCCAACCATCCATCTATTGCAGAAAAGAATATAACCATACCTGAACAGACCTTTTCACAAGGTAAGGTCAGTCCTTCAGGATCATTCAAACTCCAAAGAGAACTACTTACTAGTTAATCTTACCCGGATCCATTCATTTTCTCTAGTAATCATTTATTGCCTCTCAAACAGAATTCCTCTTCTCCCCACTCTCCCTGGTAACTTGCTTTGCCAGCATCCAAGCCCTCATTATTTCTGTAACATCATGATGTTATATAAGCTTCTGAGCCCTGTTGGAGGCTGGGTAATACTTTATGAGTCTCCCCCCATGTGCATATTAATAAATTTGTATCCCTTTTCTCCAATTAATTCAGTTTGTGTAAGCTGATTTTCCAGTGAACTTTCAGAGGGCAGAGGGGATGTTTTCCCTTGGTCCCTACATTATCTAACCTATGAAGTTGTCATGTGGGACATTAAACACAAGACAAGAATAACTTGGAACAGGGGCTAGAAGACTTGTTAGTGGGATATCCTCAGACAGGGATGGAAAGCAGGGAGCGGAACTCTGGGACGGACTCATCTCCTAGAGATGAGACTTTAGGGGACTCGTTTGATCTCTCTTGTCTGTAACATGGTGATAAGATTACGTCCTTCACAGGGCTAATATGAAATGTGAATATGAAAGGGCTTGTGAAAAAATACAAATAGATATTGTTAGGTATAAAGTTTATTATAGTTGAGACAACAGCTCTGGAGGACTAACTGATTTACTCTCAAGAATCCAGAAGAAGGTAGGGAAAAGAATCTAGAAATAGTACCTGAGCTATCAGGTATGAGACAGAAATCAATATTGACTTCTTTTCAGGAAGTACAACTAGAAAAAAGAAAAAAAAAAAGAAGGAATCCAGGCAGAGGGAAGAAGTCATATATGTGACCTTGCTTAGAATAAGGTCCTTTCATTTCATTAAGCCCAAAGGATAAGGAAGCTAGTTTTCCCCTCCTTCTTCCCACTGGCAAACTGTGAGTTTGTTCTAACACTCTGTGTGATAGCTGACAAGTCTTCATTAAACACAATCTTTAAAAGTAAAAAATGAAGCCAGGCACAGTGGCTCACGCCTATAATCCCAGCACTTTGGGAGGCTAAGGCAGGGGGATTGCTTGAGCCGAGGAGTTCAAGACCAGTCTGGCAACAGAGCAAGACTTCGTGTCTATAAGAAATCAAAAAATTAATTGGGCATGGTGGCACATCCCTCTAGTCCCCTGAAGGATCACTTGAGACCAGGAGTTTGAGGTTTCCAGAACTCCAGGACCAGAAATAAAGAGAAGGTTCAGCATAGCAGAATCCAGATACTCAGCAGGTTCTTGGGATGTATTTCTCAGCACTGCCCTCCTCTGAGCTGGCTTTACATTCAAGTGGTCTCCCCATAAGAGGAGGCAAATGGCTGCTAACAACTTCAGGCCTCCTTCCCAGGACCACAGCCTCAGACCATCAGGGCTTTCTCTGAACCAGCTTGGGTTGGCAGGCCTAGTAAAAGGTGCGAGGTGAGGGGTGTTTCCTAAAGAAATTCTAGAAAGGCAAGAATCATAGGTTCACTCTCCAGAGACTTTTAAGTTTATAACTCACATTATTTTGGAAGTTTATAACTCATTTTTTTCCTTTGCATTCTCATGATAAATTAAGGCGCTCAGATCTAGCTTTATGATATTACCTAAATCTCGATTTTGCTAGTGAGGGCTTTTCCTATTGGTGGCTTTTCATGACAAGAAATCCCATTCTCCAGACCATGTTCTTTCCTAATGTTCATCGTGGAGGCTCTTTGGTCTTTGAGCTCTTCTAAGGGCTGAGGGCACAGGAACTCCTATTGACGAAGCCCCAGAAGCCACACGATAAAGTCGGATTCTGAGGCTTGTAGTTTCTCTGGTTCTGGAATTAATTCACATGCTGCTTGTTTTATGCAGACTTACCTATTGTGCCCAGTGTCACGAACTGTACTGAAAACTCTTAACACCTTTTAAAACTCGATTCACTTTTGATGCCATGAGAAAGATTGGGCCAATAAATAAGAACTAGAATCCATTTGCGGTCCATTTTGCTAAAGTATATTAAATATCGCCTGCAATTTGAACTTGCCTTATAAAATGTTTACATGCCATTAAATAGTCCTCACATCCCTTGTGTAAATTAAGCAGGCTGTGATGTTCCTTATTTCAAGGAGTAGCACTACTTAAAGCTGTAAAATACTTTCATGCAATAAATCAAATACTTTGCTCCTAAAAGCAGGATTATAAATATAAAAGGCAACAATACTGACCTCAGTGTCTGCACTTGAATTGCTTTGGAAAAAAAGTGGTATAAAAAGAAATATTCTAATTTGGATGCTCAGTTCATTTGTTCACTGTACTTTGGGCATGTGGGTTCCTGGAAAATGTTGTTGTCTACAGATAAGCTTTCCAAAACACACAACTATTCTTTATAAAGGGGACAGGTCCACAAAAATCCATTCAGTCTGGTACTAACATTCTAACCAGCAAGTTCCAGTGCATATAAGTAGGTCTCCAAAGTTGGAAGAGTTCCATAAAGAGCTTCCTGGTGGAGAAGTACTCAGAAGTCCCGCTTGCCTTCCAAGTGCCTTCCACACTTGCTTTTTATAAAGCCTCTTCCTTCTCCCTCAGCTGGGCCACCAATGGACTGTTTTCTTGCAAGTGCTCGAAGTTTAATGAAGCTTAAGTGAGACACAGACCATTAACACAGTATCAACATTTATTTTTGGTTTCCACGGAAACAGATACCAGTCCATGGGCAACCTCTCTTCCAGTTTGAGCAATAGGATCTTTTGCTTGAACTAATATTCTATTTAGTTTCTTGGGAGGAGGGCAATGGCTGTGAGATTAATACACCATCATTAATAAAGTATGGTAGAAAGAAAGAAGGAAAGAAAGAAAGAAAGAAAGAAAGCCATCATTTATTTATTAAACAAAACCACACAGAAGAGGAGCTGGTTGGCAGGGCCAGACCTCGTGTGTGCACTGGGAAGGGCAGGTCGGTCTGTGCACCTCACAATCCTTGCTCTGCCTGCTTCTCCATCTGGTCACCCTTGAGTTGTCAGGCATAAGCTTCCCAGCACCATCTATTTTGCTCCACAGGCCCAATTTTCTAACTTATTCATCCGGTCTGCGGTGCTCTGGAGGAGCATGCCCTGTGTACTAATTGCATTTGACTTTTGTGACAAAGTGAGAGATTTTGTAGATGGCTAGAGAGCAAAAGTCATCATATCTTGACTTGGATTGATCTCACAAACCTCGGATACTAACAGTCTGGCTGTTTTGTATAAGCCTTTGCTCTCTTCCCAGTGACTTGACAAGCTACTCCTTTCCCTTAGGGAAGGGCTGGCTCCAATGCTGAAGGAGTTTGGCAGAATAAAAGGAGGCATCAGGAGAAGTGTGCTCTGGTCTTGACTCAGAAACTAATTAGTCTGTAACCTCTGTCAATCCCAATATTCTTCCTTTGCCTCCAAATAGTCACTTTAAAATAATTTGAAAAGTTACATTATATGGTATCTGCAATGCTTTTGAATTATGATATGCCATGCAAATATGCTTCTAAGTAATGATCTTGCAATGCAATACCCAATATCTTGCCATGCAGCATGGACCTCTTCAGTGACTCTCCATCACCCTCCACGGAATTGTCAGTCTTCACTTTGGTTTTCAATGTCTTCCCTAATCTTTCCTAATTATACATTGGTCAGGTTTCCTCTTTCTTCCGATGTACTTTTTCTTCATCACCGAGCTGAATTTTTCTCCAAACACTTTCTCCTCTCTCTCTCCCACTTTAACTACTTTACTCACTCCAAATAATTAGATCCCATGTAATTCCAAATGCTCCAATTCCATAATCCAGCTGCTATATTCTCCTTCAAGTTATATTAGTTTCCTATTGCTGCATATAAATGACCACAAATTTAACAGCTTGAAACGATACCCATTTATTAGTTCACAGCTCTGGAGGTCAGAAGGTCTGGCATAGCATGGCTGAGTTCTCTGCTTAGAGTATGATAAGACTAAAATCAAGGTATTGGACAAGCTGAGCCCTCATCCACAAACTCTAGAGAGAAATCCAGCTACAGTCTATACAGGCTATTGCAAGAATTCAGTTCCTTGGGATCACAAGACAGAGGTTTCCTGCTGGCTGTGAGCCTGGGGATGCTTAGCTTCTAGAGTCTGCCCACATTGCTTCTCGTGTGGCCCCCACATTGCTTCCCATGCACTCCGCTCCACTCCCGATATTCAAAGTCAGCACTGGCATATTGAGTTCTTTCTAGACTTCAGATCCTTCCAGCTCATTCTGCTTTCAGCTGGAGAAAATGTTCTGCTTTTAAAGGGTTCACCTGACTGGACCCAGCCCACCTGGATAAACCCCCCCACCTCCAGGTCAGCTGATTTGGGACTTTAATGACATCTGCAAAATCCCTCCACAGCAGTTTCTAGATTCGTGTCAGATTAAATAACCAGGAGAGGGCAACCCCCTCGGGTCACCTTCTACTGTGGGAGCTTTTCTGTCCCCTCAATAAATCCTGCTTTCTTAAATAAATAAATAAATAAATAAATAAATAAATAAATCATCAGGAGATGGGGATGTTGGGGGAGGAAGTATCTTTAGAATTCTGCCCACCCCACAAGTTATAACTGAGAAGCTGAAAACTGCCTGGTCACATACCAAACCACTTCTAGTGCCATTGGCTCTATGACCACAGAGAACTCTTCAAAACAGAAAGTCCTAGAGGGCCACAAATCTGTCCTTTTGTCTCTGGGCTATATTTAGACAAGGGATGTTGTTTCTCTCTATCATGGCTTTCAGAACAGGAGGATGATAAGCACATTTTTTATGGTTGCACGAACACATATATGTATGTCAACATATTCAGGTATTTTTACCACAGTGATACAGAGTATCTTTCACTCACACTTATGCAGGTATCGGAGTCACCTGGAGGGCTTGTTAGAACACATCTTATATCTGATTCAGTAGGTCTAGAGCAGGGCCTAAGTATTTCCCAGGTGATACTGATGCTGCTTAATATACAAACTCTCCACATTTGCATCATCACTCTGTGAATGTTACATTTGGATATTTTACACACACACACACACACGCACACTCACACACGCACACTGTATTTGGATACTGAAGAATATTTTGTACATATTGTATCTATAAAATAATTAGAAGAAATACTTGCAGTGCTTCCCACCCCCCGAAAATGTGCATTCCACTATTGCTAAACTCCATTCTGGTTTTGAATACTGTTTCTTTAGTCAACTCGACTGAAGTTACCTGCCACCTCTTACACATTTGTAAACTTCAGCATTTCTACTCTCCCAAAGGACCTGTAATACCATAAGCATGGCTCTGTTCTTTCTCGTTTCACTTTCCTTTTAATGAGACCTTTAAACATTCTTTGTAGCAACAGCCTGCAACCCTTTCCTCCCCATCCTCCCTGCTGACTGGTTTCAAAAATTCTTTAGAAATTCCATATTCAGAGACAATGGAATGGTCCAGATTGTGGTTTAAGGACTGCTGTGCTGATCCTCAGTTTTCTAATCTGCACAAAAGTAGGTATTAGTCTCTCTCCTGTTAGCTGCAATAGCCAGACCCTTTGCCAGTAACAGAAACTTAACTCAATCTTCTCAAACAAAAATGTCCAGAGGGAGCAGTATCTCCTGGGGATCCAACTCTAAAGAACCATGCCCTGAGGACCCAGTCTTGCTTACTCTCAGCTTTGGGGGTGATTTTTTCAGGGTCCGCTTCATTCTCCGATAGCCTATCCCCAAGAAAGGACCTGAGAAGCTCCAGAATTGAATTCAGCTTAGTAACCCTATGGGAGAAAGGGTTTTTGTCATTGTTGTTGTTGCTGTCATTGTAGTTGTTTACTAACAGCTTCAACCAGAGTCCCAGGAATGTGTTTCATTGGCTAGACTTGGATATTTCTGACCCTGTACCAGGCGTTGTGGTTGGGGGACTATTACAATGATTAAGTGTATGCATGTATATGAAAGTGCTTCCAAACCTATATGTCCAATATCAGTGCGAGGTTTGATGGTGATGATGATGATAATGATGATGATGATGATGATGATGATCCTTTTGTATACAGTCAAGACAATTATACCTGCCTTGCTCAGGCTTTAGACTCTTTATTGCTTGACTCCTAAAATTAGAGGAGAGTTTCAATCATTCTTCCACATACTTTCACATTCTTCGTGGTGCCCCCCAACTCTTGGCTTAATTTCCCAAACTGTCCCCCAGAAATCTTCCTTCCACTATACTTCTCCCTGCCCCTCCTTTTAAAACCATTTACCCTCTTGTGGACACTAATATCCATAAAGCAAAAATACTGAAGACCAGTTTCTTGTCTGCAGAATTTCAAATACAAGTCAGGTGGAAAAATAAAGTATGTGCTTTCTTTTTTTTGAGTTGGAGTCTCACTCTGTCGCCCAGACTGGAGTGCAGTGGCACGCTCCCAGCCACCGCAGCCTCAACCTGCTGGGCTCTGGCAATCCTTCTGTCTCAGCCTTCCAAGTAACTACCACACCCGGCTAATTTTTTGATTTATTGTAGAGATGAGGTCTTGCCAAGTTGCCCAGGCAGGTCTTGAACCCACGGGCTCAGGCAAGCCACTCACCTCAGCCTCCCAAAGCGCGGGATTACAGGCTGAGCCCGGCAAGTATGTGCTTTCTAAGATAATGTTTAAGGTAAAGGAAAATAACCCCAATATAGCAGCATTCCCATAGTTTCCTTGCTAATAAGGGAGAGGCCAAGAAATGCCACTTTTCTGTTGACATTCCTGTAGACAAGTTGGCCACCAATGTGTCCCCTATATAAGTAACCACCAACCTAACCTCTCCCATATAATTATTTGTAGATACTATCCCAGTCTCCCATAAATTGTAAAATTATTAATTGGCATTTTAAATCCACTAACAATACTAAGACACTAATTTTCTGGAGGACACAGCATCAAGACTGGAGATCATCTAAACAGAGCTTGATCTATTTCTGTTTTTTCTAATGCAGCAACTAGAAATAACTAGATCAACACTTGGATGCTTTTTAATCCTCAAAGTAATTTAAATGAAAATGTAGGGACTTCCTCTACTTAATAGAACTCAAGACACTTTACTAAGAAATCATCTTTTATAATATATTTAACAATTATAGGCGCTATGTAGTCATTATCTTATATCACACTTAGAAAGTACAGATCTTACCTTTTTTCTAAGTGCTTAACAGGAGAGGAAACTGGGACTTGGAAAGTTTATCTGTCTTCAGTCTGTAACTGTACAATCTAAATACTAGCACCTAGACTCATAGGGCTATTGATCACTTGAAAAACTGAAAACTGGATTTTTAATTGCATTTAATTTAACTAACTTAAATTTTAAAAGGACTATGTGGCTAGTGGCTACCATATTGGACAGCACAGGTCAATATCTACAAAGTAACAAAGAAGGATTCAAACCAAGGTCTGTTGACTTCAAATCCAGTGTTCCTGGAATATCCCTGCTTGCTCAAGATAAGCTTGTGGCTCTCCAAATGTCTAAATTGCCAATGTGTCCCCATAGCCAGAGAACTCAGCTGTATAGTTTTTAAAGTAGTGCATGAGTTACTCTTGATAAAAATTCTAAGACCCATAATTCCACCAGTGAAGCAGACCAAAAGAACTGAAGCTACAACCCAAATCATCCACCATAAAAGTCCTCATTGCCCGTGAATCCCCTCAGCCTCTCAAATTTCCTCTGCCAGAGTTGATGATTCGAATTCCTTTCTTAATAATCCGTGTCCTCACAATCATAACACAGAACTCTATGGGATTTATTTCTTACTATCTTGGCACTGAAAAAGCTATCTTGGGAGATATTCTTGATGAAAGAATAAAAAAGTCATTGCCCTAATGTCCCACAGTGTGAGATATGAAGACCACTGCCTGTATACATTTATTATTGATAATTATTTCAGAACCAATCTCAAGTGATTATTGCAAAGAAGAAAAACTACATGTGAATCTTGATAACAGCTGACTTTCAACAGCCAAGAGGATGGTTGGAGAAAATTATCAGGTGTAAGTGGACACAAATGGACCCTCTGCTTCACCCACAGAAACTTGTGTAGGAAAGGAAAGAGGAGACAAATCATCTCAGTGTAGTGACATGTCTCAGTGCTTTCCTGGTGAAACATGGACATCTCATTACATAAAGTGTCTGAGAAAAGGCAATGAAGTCAATTAAGGACCAAGTTTTACTAGGATTCCTGGAGAAATACAGAAGACTTCTCTAAGAATGAAAGGGGGTTAGGATAATGCCAGCCTCTGGTTGATGGGGACCTGACCTGAAATCCTTTCTTGACTTCCATCAATATACTAAAAATATTCTCCTAAAATGAAATATGATGGGGCAGTATTTTTCATTTGGGTTAGATTCTAAAGTAATAGTTGATACCCTTGTTAATCCCCTAAATGATCCACAAAGAACAGTTTTTACGATTTTGTATTTGTAAACATATAGAAGTATATATTTATACTGGAGGTGCCAAAAAATATGTATACACATTTTAAATATGGCAGTCACTCAGTGTTGTTAATAAAATGAATGCCAGCATCACCATGCAACAGGCAGGGCCGTCAAAGAAAATGGCAGAAGTACAGCTGAGCAAATGTCATACTACACATCGCTACCATGATTTAATTCAACTTCAAAAAATAAAACGTATATAGCATCGCTTAAAACATGTATACATTTTTGGCACCTCCTCTATATAAAACAAAAGTTGTTCATACAATATCTATACATACACATACACACACACCACACACACACACACCACACACACATACACACACACACTCACACATATGTGTAGTTGTCTAAGCCTGACTTGGACTTGAATTCCTGGACTCAAGGGATCCTCTCACCTCAGCCTTCCAAGAAGCTGGAACTACAGGCACATGCCACTTATCCCAGCTCACAAAATATATTCATTCAATATTTTTAATTTAATTACTGTGTTTTTGTATTTTTCTCTTTCTTTTTTCTTTTCTTTCTTTCTTTCTTTTTTTTTCATTTTTTAGCCAAGTACATCAACTTGATTTCACAAAAGTTAAATGTGTAGATGATGAAACGCTAAGCTGTTTTCTTGACTCTGAGTGATGCTTAATTTTTATAATGGGATGTTAATAATTATAAACAGTGACCCCAATGCTGTTCTTCTGAAAATCTGTCCTCAGCTTTTAGGACAGAAGACAAACATCCCCAAGAATATTCCCTAGGCGTTGTCTGTGAACAAGTTCCTGGAGGACATGATAGACATTATACAGAATACCAAAAAAGCTGAAGGCAGAGAGTATGGAGCTGACAGTACTGAGAGCTTAACATGTGTCAGGAACTGTTCTTTGTAGTTTACATATACTATCTCATTTAATGATACCAGTATAGTCTCAGACCAGCAGTTGGCCTTGTAGCTTGTGGTTGACCTTCATTGGATTGGAGGCATGGTGAGGCCAGGTAGAGGAGTTAGACATATTGAAATTGTGGGTAATGATGGGAGAGAATGGAATGGCAGACAAAACTTTGTATTAAGTTCTAAAAATATCACTGTAGATGTGAATTTTGGAGATAGATGTACAATCCACTGAAAGGGGAAAAGTTGGAGTGAAGTTAAAATGGGAAATGTTATATATAAGTGGCAAAGAATGATATAAAAGTGGCCATGCAGTTCATGAGACAGTATGAAGGGAGGCACAGCCTCCTTCGGAGAGGATATTAGAGAAGGTTACATCATGTGAAGAATTGCAGACTTCAATCAATGCAGAGAGTAATTGAAAAGGTTGATAATACATTACATTTATTATAGACTTCTCTTATCTTGCCAGTAGGCAATTCCCATAGAAATGGAGTCATATTTGGCCCAGAAGCTTCCTGTAGACCCTTTCTGCCCTAGTAGGTATCAATAGATATTTGGGGAGTGAGTAAATGAGTGAGCCCATTAGCTGAATGTGAGTTACACAAGATATTTTAAATGGTTGGCAGAAGGATGGATTTAAATAAAAGCCAAACCATGAGGCTACATAGAGTTATGGGCAGCGGTTAGTAATGATGTTGGATGGATAAGTGGATGAGAGTGGGAGAAATTATGTGGGAATATTTTATTAGGGAAAGAGCCTTGAGGATTGGGCTGACCAACATTCTTCCACCAAAGAATCCTCTTTGAAAGTTGACTGTAGGGTTGTTGATGCTGTTAGTTGCATCACCTTAATTTATTAGTGGGAAGGGACTTCAGAGATTATCTGGTTAGCTCTTAATTTACAATAGGAAAGCAATTAGGCTCAAGGAGTTGAATGACCATTACTACTTCTATTACTGTTAGCTACTATCTATTGAACACTTACTATGACCCATGCATGGTACAATATTCATGTTATTCTCCATGTAGTGCAGAATTTTATTATCATCTTATTTTACAAATGAGGAAAATAAGATTCAAAGTGACAAGGCAATTACACATCTAGGGAACATTAGAATTATGGTTATCCCTGACCTGTCTTTCAGCATGGCCCAAAGTTTTAGTTCTAGAGCTGAAACTCATTCCCCCACCTCAGTCCTTTTTCCTTTCTATGTTGATGCCTCCATAACATGCAAGACTAGGCCTGGAACCTCTTCAGTGCTGTCTGAGAGAGATGGCATGTTCTACTGTAGATTTTACTTAGTACTTATGTTTAGGGTTGAAAAACAGAATGGTATAAACCTTTAGAGGGAGACAAATAATTAAAGACAAACTCTCGGGGAGTTGTGGAGGAGGTCCCTTCAATATGGGGATATGAAGGTAAATTTCTAGAACTTATTCAAACACCTGATTGGACAAAAACTGTCTAAGGATTCCAAGAGCTTTCATAGAGCAGTGAGTTTTCTTCTATATGAGGTAGAAAACTTGTATGCATACATGAGTCAAGGTGGTGAGATGCCTCTATGCACATAAAAGGATTTGACCACATCTTGAGCTACCTGCAGGGTTGCAGACCTAATGAAAACATTCTGCAAAGGCTTTGGTAACTAACCCCTGTTAACCACTGGGACTTTGCCAACCAATTGTCTCCTGCTCAATGATCTGGTTAATTATATCAGTGTAGACTGTATTAAAGGAGGCCATTATGATGACCCCTAAAAAGCTAATCTGTAATATCACCTTCTGAGATTGTGAATGGCAAGCTGTTATTTAATACAAGAAGAAGGGAGAGAAGAAGAAGTAGAGGAATGTCATGGCAATGCTGTTATCAGAGTTAGAGCAAAGCAAGACAGTTTGGCTGTGGTATTAATATTTTTCCTGTTGTACTGGAAAATGTGAATGCCATGCTCTTATTGTCTGATGGAGTTAGTGAGTGCTCCCTGAAGTGTGGGTGACATCCATTTTTTAATTCCATAACGTTATCTGTAACTGACATGTGATTATAACACCACAATTCTCTTTAATGCAGTCTGTAAAAACACATTGATTTTATAGCTCCCCAAACCGATTACATTAATATCTGTGCATAATTAGTTTACACATTACTAAATTACTGACAGATTAAAAGTGAAATAGTGCAGTTCATACTCAGCCGCATAACTGCCAGAAAGGAAATTAATATGGATTCAAATGGTCCTCAGAGACCTACATTGAAATAGCAGAAATCTATAAAGGCTGCTTGCATTAGGAAATTTCTATCAGCAACATGTTTGTGGTTGATGCTTTCCTAAGTCTGCTAATATGAGCTGAGTGGTACAGGAAATGATATGGGAACGATGCTTTGGCTTTTACCAACTCAAGACAGTGTTTATTAAAAAGCAACTTCTTAATTGTGGTAATTGATGCCCAGGAAAGGCAAACTTTCAAGTTGTAAATGAAACTTTGGCCTTCCCTTGCTTTTCCTAATGATCTAAGTTCTAGGGTTGGAACTGTTGAGTTCTCTGACAAGCCCTTTTCAGAGCAGTGGTGCATGTTTTATGGTATCTGCAGCCCTCACTAGACACACACATATTGGATTTATCTCCAGAAATTTGTCTTCATTCTGCATCTCCAAAATGACCAGTGATGTTTGTGTATTTGTGGGGCAGGGTTTTGGGAATGGGAAGGGCAGAGTAGACTTGTATCAGTCCTTAGAATAAGCCTGATTTCTGATAAACAGGCTGGTAAACTAAATCTTTTTCCTTTTTTCTTCTTTAACTCCTCATACTCAGATGTTGCTGCCCTTTGAACTGCAAATCATTTGCCCAACTATAGGAGTTCAAAGGCGAATTATTTTTTCTCGTCTGTCTGATAAGATACTACATGTGAACTCCTTCCATAGGGAAGATCTTTGAGTTCTAAAGAATGGATGTTGGTTATGAATTAAGTTAAAAATGTGAAACAGTCACCAGCAACCATCAGGGTTAATACCCAACATTTGTTGAATACCTGCTGTGTTCCAGATACTCTGTGAGGTATTTTATATAGGTTCTTACCACTGTAACCGTCATAGCAGTTCTGTGAGGGAGATATCATTGTCTCCATTTTATTAACGATGAAAGTTGCTCAGAGTAGTAAAGCAGACCAACTTTACATAGTAAAATAAGAGAGTCACGTTTTACATTCTTTCTATTTGCCTCTAAAGCTCAGGTAGGAAATGAAAAGACAGACCAAAAGGGAAGAGGAAGATTCTGGAGGTGCTAGTGATGTCTATAAGCCCAGCGAAATGGCTTCTCTATTTGAAACTTTGGTTTTAAGAATCTCTTTCTTAATATTCAAAACATGCTGTCATATATTGTCATCTTTATCATCATATTAGTTATCATTTGCTGTGTAACAAATGACCCCAACATTTAGCAGCGGAAAACAATATGCACTATCTCAGTTTCCATGGGTCAGAAATTTAGATGCAGCTTAGCAGGGTCCTCTGGTTCAAGGTTTGTCACAAGACTGCAGTCAAGGTGCCAACCAGGGCTGCTATTGTCTCAAGGCCTGACTGGAGAAGAGACACTGCCAGGCTCATTCAGTGTGTTGGCAGGATTCAGCTTATCACAGGCTCTTGGACTGTGGGTTGCCCTCGGTTCCTTGCAAATGGGCCTTTCAATTAGGCAGCTCACAATATGACAGCTTGCTTCATCAAAATAAGCAATCAAGTATGCATGAGTGAGAGAGAACAAGATGCAAAAGATACAAGATGAAAGTCACAGTCTTTGGTACCTAATCTCACAAGTGACATCCCACCACTTTTGCTATATTCTGTTTGTTCAGAGAAAGTCACTAAGTCCAGTCCAACTTGAGGGTGTAAATACCGAAAACAGAGATCACTGAAGCAAGATTAGAAGCTGCCTACCACAACCATGAATTCCTTTATTCACTATATAAGTTTATTTATTTTTCAACAAATAGTTATTGATTCCCTACTACACATCAAATTTTATATTTGGAACTATGGATAATACTGGCAAGAAAACAAAGGCCACTACCAAAATTTCCATTAATAATAGTGCTTATTGGGAGGCTGAGGCAAGAGGATTGCCTGAGCCCGAGGGTTCAAGACCAGCCCAGGCAACTAGGTGAGACCAGGTCTCTTCAATAAATCAAAAATTAGCTGGGCATGGTAGCTTGTGCCTGTAGTACCAGCTACTTGGAAAGCTGAGGCAGAAAGATCACAGAAGCCCAGCAGGTTGAGGTTGCAGTGGCCGGGAGCGTGCCACTGCCCTCCAGACCGGGTGACAGAGTGAGATTCCAACTCAAATAAGAAAAAATAAAAATAATAGTGTTTAATATATACCAAGTAACACTATAAGTTCTTTGTATATATCAGCTTCCTTAATCCTCAAAACAATCCTATTAAGCAAATACTATTATCATCCCCAATTTGCAGATGAAGATAACTGAAGCACAGAAATGTTAGGTAAATTTGAAAGGTCACACAGCTGGCAAGTGGCAGAGCATGAATTCAGTCCCAGGCTGTGCACATTCTGATCCTGTTCTTTTCTTACCTCTAAGCTATATCCCTTTACTCATTTTAATATTATTTGAGGGGAATTTGTAAAATGTATATTGAAGCTGACTGGTAATAGCAGCAGAGAAATTAGTTTTGGGTTATTGCAGAAGCCCAGGTAGAGGAAGGGGGGCTGGGAATAAGGCGGTGGCAGGGGACAGGGAGGGATGTGAGTACTGTTGAAATGAATGTCAAATGAGAAAAAACAGAATTCTCTAAAGAACTGGAAGCTGGGCTGTAGGAGAAGACAGAATGAAGCATGGCATGTAGGTGTTTGTCATGAGCAGGGAAACATGTGAAGAGACTGGCTTCTGAGAGCAGACTGGTCATTTCCTCTGCAATAGGTGAGAAGGATAGGGAATGTTATCTTCTACTTTCCTCATAGAACAGATGGGAAAACTGATGCCCAGTTAGACCAAGTTACTTTCTAACAATCACATGATCAATAGAGCCAAAGAGATTGCTTGGACTTCTTGGTTCACATTTCCTAATCAGTGGAACTCATCAGTAGAACAAAAGACTTCACTAATGTCCACTCATGACTGGTAGTCATCAGTGCTGTTTGCCAAATACTTATCTTTTTTTCTTCCAGGAACTTGGCGGGATTACACCTTCTTTCCTTCTTTGAAGTTAGGATAGCCATGAGATTTGCTCTGGCCAATGAAATGCAAGTGAAAGTAGCAGGTATCACTTCCAAATGGAAGTTTTAAGAGTCAGTGTGTGACTTACCTTGCTCCTCCCCACGGCTACTGTGATCACTGGAGCACATGTTGAGATGGAACCTATTTAGCTGGGGCCTCTGAGTGATTAATATGAATTGACTACTCTGCTAAATTGCACTAAGCGTGTAACATGAAGGACAAATGAACTTTGATTGGGTTAAGCCAATGAACTTTGGGGGCTATATTTGAGTTCCCAGAGAAACAGAAACGTATGCATATATGCATATATGTTACATGAGAAAGAAAAGAGGGAATGATTTAGTTTAAGAAATTGGCTCATGCAATTATTGGAGTCGGCAGCTCTGAAATTTTTAAGGCAAGCAAGTAGGGCTGGAAGTTCCAGCAGAAGCCAATGCTGCTATCTTGAGTCTGAAGGCGGTCTGATGTAGAATTCCTTCCTTGTCGTGAGACCCCAGTCTTTTGTCATATAAGGCTTCAACTGATTGAATGAGGCCCATCCACATTATGGACCTGGTGTTTGACCAAACACCTGAACACCATAGCCTACCCAAGTTGACATGTAAAATTAACCATCACAGGGCCTGTTTATTACTACAGCACTACCTTGTCCCTCTTGATGAATACTGGCCCCTATGCCTCACCTCCTCCAAGAGAAATGGAGTTTAGACTCAGTAAACACTGTCATTAGCAGACTCTGAATTTTAAGGTGCTAATTTAGCTCTTCCTTAAAAAAAATATGGCATTCCATTTGCCCTTGTCCATGGAATTCTGGAAGGATGCTGGAGAATCACAGCCATATTCTAAACAGGAGACAGATATACAGATGCCAGTTGCTCTGGTCACAAAATCCAAGTACCCTCTAAAAATGATAAACTGACATCCCAAATAGTAAGTGAGCAGTCTGAGAGCCATCTGCTAAAGAGCACTTAGTTTATAAATGGGTTAACAAGGATATAGGTTCTCAGGAGAGTGTTAATGAAATAGTCGTAGAAAGGATGTTCCAAATTATCTCACCTGACTGTGGTTGCCATGGAAACTCATTCCTCTTATTTGTGTTTCTCTTCTCTCTCCCAAATAACTAATAGTAATAATTTGACCAGTTATTAAAAAAGACAAAGAATGGGCCATGTGAACCCAGGCAAGAAATGAAAAGTGAAAGCGAAAGAAGAGAGTGTTAAATAGAAAAATGAATGCATCACTGACACAGTTTCAATTAGCTGATAGGTTATTTCCTTCTCTGAGATGTATAAGTTTGGTAGTTTGGCATTGCAGAGAAAGTGCAGGAAAGTCTTATAATGTAAGAAGAATGGTGTTATTTTCTTCAAGACTAAGACCTCAAATGACTCCTTCTCAGGAGAGAGTTGTACATCTAAATAGATGTACAAATAGGCTTCTGCCTCCAAGCCATACACACATCCTTATACATGACCACTCCCTCCCTGATTCCATATCAACACAACACTATCTAATTGCATCTTTCTTGATGTCAGCATGCATGACTTGGATAGTAAGTTTTTAAACTAACAGGTCTTGGGTGCTTGAGGTCATAGACTCCCTTGAGAATTTCACAAAATCAATCATCTCCTTAAAAATGCACACAAGCACATTCATGCAGAAGTTGTCAAACTCACAAGGTTTATGGACTTCTTGAAATCCATTCAAGTTGAGAATCATTGTCTTATAGGAAAGAAAATTGTGTAGATATGCAGTTGTTGGACCAAAGGGCATTAAGGATAAAATAAAACTTTTGGCAAATTGCTTTCACCTTGTTTTAAGACTATTTTCCTACTTTAATAAACACAATTGTTTTTTGGTGGGGAGAGATAATGAGTTCAAACTCTTAATGCACTACGAGAAACATTAATCAGAGCAGTAATAGCAACATTGCAAAAGACAGCAGATGATGGAGGTGTACACAGTTGGGCTGTAGATGAACTAGGTCTGGCAAAGATGACCTCCAAGTGCTCTGGGAACCAAGTCCTCTTATTTGTCTCTCCCCTACTCCTCACAGTGTATCTGCTCTTCCTTAAAGCAGATTGTAGAGACAAGCTTTGATTAATTGGGTTGCATATTTTCATATCTTAGAACAATGGTAGAGTGACATAAATGATGTGTAACAAAGTTTTAGTAAGGGGAAGGGAAAGAAACTAGCAGTCATTAAGACTCTACATCACAGGAGGGATGCATAACATTTTATTTCACCCCCCACCTCAGCCTAAGGAATAGGTTGATTTTTCACCATTTTATTGATTAAGAAATTGGGTTTTGGCCGGGCTCGGTGGCTCAGGCTGTAATCCCGTGCCTTGGGAGGCTGAGGTGAGTGAATTGCCTGAGCCCGCGGGTTCGAGACCCGCCTGGGCAACTTGGTGAGACCTCATCTCTACAATAAATCAAAAAATTAGCCGGGTGTGGTAGCACACACCTGTAGTTCCAGCTACTTGGAAGGCTGAGGCGGAAGGATCACCGGAGTCCAGCAGGTTGAGGCTGCGGTGGCCGGGAGCAGCCACTGCACTCCAGTCTGGGCGACAGAGTGAGACTCCAACTCAAAAAAAAAAGAAAAAAGAAATTGGA
>CAUYQG010096785.1:0-11599 GCA_963574415.1 Tarsius wallacei
AAAGTACTATCATAGGTCCAATCAATATATTACTAAAATATGGGAAAGTGGGTACTTTGCTGAAGTTTTGAGGAAGACCTCATGGAGCTTTCCTTGATTGTGTATCTTTATCAAACATTATGATCAAATAGTCCTTATGTCATACATGGGGTAGATTGGAAAATTATTATTTGCAGTGGATGTATCTATGTTTGGGTACCTATCATCTTTTATTACGACCTTTTTTTTTTTTTTGGTAATGGTACTATATATACAAACAACAACAGATGCTAGCGAGGATGTGGAGAAAAAGGAACGCTTCTACACTGCTGATGGGAATGCAAACTAGTGCAACCTCTTTGGAAGACAGTGTAGCGATTTCTGAAAGAACTAGAAATTGACCTTCCATATGACCCAGCAATTCCCCTAATGGAAATATACCTGGAGGAACTCAAATTATTCTACAAGGAAGATACCTGCACACGAATGTTTATTGCAGCTCTATTCACAATAGCAAAAACATGGAACCAACCATGTTGCCCATCGAAGCTGGACTGGATAAAAAAAATGTGGTACATATACACAATGGAATATTATGCAGCCATAAAGAACGACAAATATATGGACTTTGCAGCAACCTGGATGGATTTGGAGTCGATCATACTCAGTGATTTATCACAGAAACAAAGAACAGTGTTCCATATGTTCTCACTCATAAGAGGACCTTGAACAATTATAATGCTATAAGAAAGCGATTGGCAGTAATGGGAAACTGTTGGGGGGTGGGGTGGGATTGGCAGTTGAGGGAAACTGCTGGGGCAGTGAGGGGCATACCTCATTAACAGGGGTACCTACATGATCAATGTTTGTATACCTAACCCTGAATTGTATCCCACATCTTCACATTAAAAATAAAAAATAAAAATAAAAAATAAAAAAATAATAAATAAATAAACAAGGTTGGGTGCAAGGGCTCACGTCTATAATCTCAGCACTTTGGGAGGCTGAGGTGAGAGGATTGCCTGAGCCTATGGGTTTGAGATCAGCCTGGGCAACTTGGTGAGACCTCATCTCTACAATAAATCAAGAAAAATTAGCTGGGTATGATGGCGCATGCCTGTGGTTCCAGCTACTTGGAAGGCTGAGGTGGAAAAATCACCTGAGTCCAGCAGATCGAGGCTGCCGTGGCCATGAGCGTGCTACTACACTCCAGCCTGGGTGGCAGAGTGAGACCCCAACTCAAAAAATAAAAATTAAAAAATTAAAAAACCACCACCAGCAACACCAAAACACATATTAAAAAAAAAAAAAATTCAGGGAAAAAGAAAGTGCTGTTGGGAAAGAAAATTATGACAGAAATAAAGACCTCAGTAGAAAAATTACGAGATCTCCAAGCAAGTAAAGACACTAGAAAAACACACAGGAGAGAAAGGATAAGAAAATTAGAAAACCAGTCTATCTTTGTATATCTTTTGTGTAGACCTTTTTTTACGCCTGTTAGGTGTGGTCTTTTTTTTTTTTTTTTTACTGCCTGTTACACTGCAGATAGCTGTATAATATTATGCAAATAATCACTAGCTGAAACAATTGAAAATAAAAGAAAACCATCTAGGAATCTAGGAGGATAACAGAAAGAGTTAAGAAAAAAAAGAGAGAAAAAAAGAAAAAGAAAAATTCATGAAAAATTTCCTGTCTAAATCTAGACATAAACATAAATGTCTAGCTTAAAAAGGTTCACTGTGTGCCTAGCTGAATGAATGAAAATAGGTCTCCTACAAGACATATCCTAATAAAATTTCAGAACTCTGGTACAAATAGAAAATCCTCAAAGTTTCCAGAAAAGAAAAATAGATAAAACAGAAATTAGAGTATTTGTCAACTTTCAACATTGGAAACTAAAGACAATGAAGGGAGGACACAAAAATTCAGAGAGAAAATGAATTCCAAAGCAGGATTCTATACTCAGCTACAACATCCATCCAATGTCAGTAAAGAATAAATACATTTCCAGACAAGCAAGATCAAATCAAGTAGGAAAAAATAAAAACAGGAGATCCAACTAAACAAGGACAAAAAGAAGCCTCAAGTTGATAGTGAAATGGGATCTGTACTATGTAGGACATAGTTTGCAGCTGAATTAGAAATAAGTACACAGGGAACCAAGCAAATGAAAGATAAAACAGTTATTAATTTTGGTTATAGGAGAAAATTAGATACAGGATATAGTTCATCCATGAACTGAGTTTATATAGTTGTAATAGCATATGCAATTGAATATTAAATTAGCCAATATTATTATTTAATTATATAGTAAAAATGGTGTGTTTGTGGTGGTGGGGTAAGAGATTAAAAATGAGATCTAAATCTATGGCTTCCAAAATAAGAAATTAATATAGTACCTGTGAAACTGAAAAAAATCAAATTAGAAATATAATCATGTGACTTAAGAGATATTTTTTTCACAAATAACAAAAAATAGAAAGAGGCACAGCTAAAAAAAATAGAAAGAGGTTGCTTCTGGTTATTGGAAAATGGTGGCAGGATCTGTTGAGCAGGGGACTGCTGTTCTTTGTAATGAGTCTTAAAGGGTCTACTTGATTTTTAAAATAATATGTGTAACTTTGATAAAAACACAAAAACCAAAACAAAGGCAGCATAAAATTAATCTTAACAATACTGTGGGAATTTAGTAGACTTTTATAAATTCTTCTTTTTTTTCCATGTTGATGGCCTGAAAGGCCCAATACTATTTAAAACAATTTTTTGGGGGGGTACAATTCAGAGTTAGGAATACAAATGTTCATTATGCAGGTACCCCTGCTGATGAGGTGTACACCCCCCTCACCTGGCAGTTTCCCACCACTGCCAATCCCTTTCTTACAGTATTATGATAATTGTTTAAGCCTGCTTATGAGTGAGAACATATGGTACTCTGATAGGTCACTGAGTATGATAGACTTTAAATCCATCCAAGTTGCTGCGAAGTCCATATGTTTGTCCTTCTTTATGGCTACATAATATTCCATTGGGTATATGTACCATGTTTTTGTTCATCCAGTACAGTTCTGATGGGCAGCATGGTTGGTTCCATGGTTTTGCTATTGTGAATAGAGCTGCAACAAACATGCATGTGCAGGTATCTTTTTGATAGAATGATTTGAGTTCCTCCGAATATATTCCCGATAGAGGGATTACTGGGTCATATGGAAGGTCAATTTCTAGTTCTTTCAGAAATCACCACACTGTCTTCCAAAGAGGTTGCACTAGTTTGCATTCCCATCAATAGTGTTAAAGTGTTCCTTTTTCTCTGCATCTTTGCTAGCATCTGTTGTTATTTGTTTTATTAATGATGGCCATTCTTACTGGGGTTAGCTGGCATCTCAATGTGGTTTTGACTTACATTTCCCTGATGATTAGTGAGGCTGAGCACTTTTTCATGTGTTTGTTGGCTGCCCATATCTCCTCTTTTAAGAAGTGTCTATTCATGTATTTTGCCCACTTTTTTATGGGGCTGTTTGTTTTTTTCCTTTCGGCACATTTGAGTTCCTTATAGATGCTGGATGTTAGGCCTTTGTCAGATATACATTTGACAAATATTTTTTCCCATTCTGTGGGCTGTCTTCCTACTCTCTTGATGGTTTCTTTTGCTTTGCAGCAGCTTGTCAGTTTGATAAGGTCCCAGTAGTCTATTTTATCTCTAATGGCATGGGCACTTGGGCTTTTGATCAGGAACTGGTTGCCAGTTCCAATTTTCATAAGAGTGTCTCCTGCATTTTCTAAGGTTCTTATAAATTCATAAGCATGCTGCATATGAATTGCTGTGTCACACAACTTTATAGAGTAAGTTTCTAGAAAATAGGTGTTCTACCAAATGTCAACACATGCGGGTATACACATATCACTACTTTCATTGGTAACAATGACAACAGGCACTATGGTGGGTTCTAGACGTTGTAGGTTCATATCCTGGCTCTACCTCTTTCTAGTTATAGAATCTTGGATAAGATATTAAACCTTTTTGCTTAAGCTTCCTTATCTGTAAAATCCTCATTTCATAGGAATATTGTGAGTTTTAAATGAACAGTGCTTAGCACAATGTCTAAGACATAATAAGAAGTTAACACCTGTTAGTCATTTTTATTTAGTATTCCCAAATTCCTAACTTTCAATGGTAAGGATCATGCCCACTTTGCACAAGGTAAGGCTCATGTCCACCATACCTCTTGCCACTACCTCCCACACCCTCGACCTTGGGACGTTTTATTTCCCAAAAATGTCTTGTTCAACCACCCCACAGATCAGACTCCATTATCATTCATTCCTGATACACTTCAAAACATGGACTAGAAATAGATGTCATACCTGGAACTACTTCTGTTTTCTTATCCACCCCATTCCTTTAAGACAGTCTAGAGAAGATCTATGTTTGGGTAGGTCATTTATTCTGAGTATACATTTTCTCATCTGTAAAGTAGAGATGATAATACATGCTGGGGTAGAAGTTTGTTTTTGCCTCCCCATCATTCTTTCCTGCTACTTCTGGTAATTGTAGTTACTAGATTTTCCTTTGGAAAACTCACCCCAGCTCGAGAGGTGGGCCTAACTGCTAAGGTTAATCAGCATATCTTCCTCTCCTACTGTCCACAGTGAAGGGTCCGGGAATGGGTACTTAACCAAATCAGGACCAGTAACACAACTGCCAGGCCACCAAGTATGGAGTTGACAATGGAGCCAATCCAGAGGGAAAGAGCTGGTACCCCCAAATTAGTCAATCAGAATGCCATTCCATCCTATGAACCAACATATTCTTTTTGACCTAAGGCAATGTGTGTGTGTGTGTGTGTGTGTGTGTGTGTGTGTGTGTGTGTGTCTCAGAAGGTGAAAAGGTAAGGTTGGAGGGGTGTGTTCTTCCCTACAACCAAAGGAGTCTAGATTCCTACCTATCTTATAGGTACTATCTCCATTGTTTCTGAGATTAACTGAGATAATAAGTATAAAAATATACTTAAAAATAAACTTAAAGCAGTATACAAATGATAATATTATTATTATAATTTTTAATAACACAAGTTCAATTTCTTCACAAAGCAAGTATGCCTTGTGACAGTTTTAACTAATTTTTGTAAAAATCAAAGTACGCTATTAAAATTCCGGACAAGTTAGAGATTTAATTTTGAGTCTATATTTTGTATAAAATATAAGAATGTGCAGTTGTTCAAATCATTCCAGGTTAAGCATCTGACAGTAGCTCATTCGGTTTCCTTATTCATCAAACATAAAACGTAAAATGAGTAACCCCCCCAAATCTCGATTTTACCCTTTGATATTTATGCTCCTTAAATTTGTTTGAAGCCTTATGAAAATATGTACTGTACTAATTATTTACAAGTGAATTTTAACAGACTTAATTAGTAAACTCTGGAGGAGTAAAATTGGTGTTTTTAAAAAATAAATAAAACACTAATTAAGGGAGAACTGAAAAAAGATACCTAGTCCATAAAAAAGCTGATTTCACAATCTTGTAAAATAAAATACTTTGAAGTCAGAATAAAAACTGGAAGTAAACATATTCCAAATGAGCTCATAGGCTTTCAAAAGGCAACTGTTTTCTTAAATAGACCTATCTTTTCATGTCTATAGGATTAATTCTTTCTTTTATTTCTGGCTAAAGCAGAGGCAAACTTCAGCCCCACTCCTGTTTCATTTCTCAGAAATCAAATAATTAAAGTTGAAATAAGTTGTTGTTTTCCAGGATTTGCTGTATCTGCTATGTTCTCAGTTTGATTTCCAGATTAGGCTCCTTTAAGTAAAGAATCAGATAATCAGCTAATAAGGCTGATTTTTGGTCTCATCCTCCATTATTCTTACCTTATGACAACAATGAATACAATAATGTAAAAACCATCACGAGCATGACAGTACACATTTTCTCATAATAAAAAATAGCCAATAAAAATTTTAAAAATTGAGATGCAAATGATTTTTTTTTAAAAAAAGAAAACAATGAAACAAGGATGATAGTTTTAACTTAAAAACAAGTATAATCTTAGTGGCTAAGGCAAAAGCTTAATGCCAATTCAAATCAGTATTAGACTAATTATTAGCTAAGAAACAAAATAAAATGTATACATTCCAGTCCACCTCATCAACA
Organism: Tarsius wallacei; assembly: GCA_963574415.1. Classification (NCBI taxonomy): domain Eukaryota; kingdom Metazoa; phylum Chordata; class Mammalia; order Primates; family Tarsiidae; genus Tarsius; species Tarsius wallacei. The sequence goes on from CAUYQG010096785.1 coordinate 6,131, forward strand.
AGGGCACCTGCATAACGAACATTTGTATACCTAACTCTGAATTGTGTCCCACATATTTAAAATAAAAAATTTATTTTAAATAAATAAATTCTTGTCCAATAAAATCAACAACTCTTCTCAATAAACCAGAGTTATAAACTGGGGCTATGAGGAGACTGTTTTGTTTTTTTTGAGTTGGAGTCTCACTCCGGAGTGCAGTGGCTGGCTCCCGTCCACCGCAGCCTCGCCCTGCTGGGCTCTGGCGATCCTTCCGTTTCAGCTTTCCAAGTAGCCGGAACTACAGGGGTGCGCTATCACGCACGGCTAATTTTTTTTGATTTTTTTGTAGAGAGGAGGGCTCGCCAAGTTGCCCGGGTGGGTCTCGAACCCGTAGGCCCAGGCAATCCACTCGCCTCAGCCTCCCAAAGTGCTGGGATTACAGGCTGAGCCACCGAGCCCGGCGAGGAGACTGTTTTTTCAAGACATAGAGTTTTCATCAGTTTTGTCTGTCAAAATGGTTATCTTGTAAGGCTATAAGCCACGCCCAGAAATGCTGAAATTGTTCAGAATCTTTGGAATTTCTTTTTTGAAACTGCCTTTACACTTAGCTGTTGTACCATATAAGATGCCTTGTTGTTTACGATCCCAAAAGGCATATATGACTTTCGACCCACTAAACTTAGTTTCAGATGATATTTAGTTGGATTCAGAATTCTCATGAAACTAACATGAATATGCAAAAAAGTGTGGAACAAGGCCAGGCATGATGGCTCACCCTGTTATCCAGAACTTTGGGAAGCTGAGGCAGGAAGATTGCTTGATGCCAGAAGTTCAAGATCAACCTTGTCTCCCAACACTGAAAAAAATTAGCTGGGTGTAGTGGCACGTGTCTGTAGTTCCAGCTACTTGGGAGGCAAAGACAGGAGGATTGCTTGAGCCCAGGAGTTTGAGGTTGTAGTGAGCTATGATGGCACCTCTACATTCCAGCCTGGGAGACAGCATGAGACCCTATCTCAAAAAAACAACAATAACAATAATAATAAAATAAAAATTTAAAAATACTAAAACCAAATCAAAATAGTGTGGAACAAAAGTAATTCCATAAGCATTTTGTGCAAAAGCAGTACCCATGGAGTAAGTCTACAGTTTCTAGAATGCTACTGAGAAAGTCAAATAATAATCCAGATATGTAAGTTTTGTGTATTATTTCCTTCCCTACAATTATATCTTAAATAGGAAAGAAATAAAAAGGAGTCTGAATAAAAAGATATATTAAATTTCAGACTGTGAAATCAAACTCATAAAATTGAGTAACTCCTAGAAATTAAGTCAATTTAACAAACTTATTGCCAGGTGTGGTAACTCACGCCTGTCATTCCAGCCAGCACTGTGCGAGGACATGGTGGGCAGACTGCTTGAGCCCAGGGGTTTAAGACCAGCCTAGGCAACATAGTGAAACCTTTGCTCTATAAAAAAAATAATAATAATTAGCTGGGTGTGGTGATGTGCATCTGTAGCCCCAGCTATTTAAGATATTGAGGTGGAGGGATTGCCTGAGTCCAGAAGGTCAAGGCTCCTGTGGGCCGTGATTGTTGTGATCATGCTACTGCACTCCAGTCTGGGTGACAGAGTGATACCCCGACTCAAAACAAAACATAAACAAAAAAGCCCAATTTATTGGGTATAACCTAGGTATCTAAGGTGGTGCTAGGGTACAACAGAAAGTAGAAAAACAAATAATACATAGGCCAAGTCCTTATAAGTTTGTGGAAGAGTAAAAGTTATGTACAATAACACCTACAACAATCTACTTTAGACTTAAACATTCTAAATGAAGCTAAAAGGTTAGTTGTATAAGCTAATTACATTCAAATACTTCAGTCATGTCAGTCCTTTTATCACCAATGTTGTGCACCTTTATAAATATATATCACATTAAATTGTATAATTTGTTTATTTATCTGTCTCCTCAGCCTATGAGCTCCTTCTTAGCAAGGAAGGACTAGAGTCATAGTACAGAGTTGTGCAGAGTACATGCACAACACTGTATGAATTAATAAAGCAGCATGTGAAATGTGCTATCATTGAAATATGTGCAAAGTGAGATGAGAAAACAAAACAAAAAATAGTTTAATTCCCACTGGAAAGCTTGGGGAAAGCTTCAAAAAGAAAGCTGCATTTAAAGAACATCGGGATCTTAATATATGAGAATATAAGAAGAGAGGAGAATAAGCAGATGGAAAGGGAAAGGTTTGCAAAAGCTAGACGGTAAAAAATTACTGGGGGTGCTTTAAAAATATTCATAATCTAATATCATCAGAATTCTAGGATTTTGTGATTGACTGACACATGTATTAGAGATATGGGGGAGGAGTAATCTAGGTGTTTCTCCTAGATAAATTAGTAGAAATCTGAGTGGGTATACTTTCCTAGACCTGTACAAGTGGGGGACCCATACAGGTGCCACAAAGTGTCCCTTGAGAGCCTATCCACATGACTGAACACAATTCAAATGTCTATAATAATGTTGGATAATGTAGAGCACCTCTCAACAAATGTTGTTTCATGGAACAATATACTCTTAGAGAAATGCAATGCATGTTTTCAGAACCCAGCTCAATCCAGTATATCTTTCCTAATTATTTTGGCCATGGTACCCTTCTCTTATAAAAGTTCTGTTAACAACTCAGTTTGGAAAAATTATTGTAGTTTCCCTACAATTAACATGTGGAGTGCTTTAACTTAAAGTTTGAGACACTAAATAGTTCTATTTCAAGCATTATAATGTTATGTTACTGGTGGGAACAACTCCTAAATGCCCACTAATTTGGTAGCAAACTGAGGATATGAGATAACATCATAATAAAAAAGAAACTATCAACACACATTTACTTTCATTTAATATACCCAAATCTGCTCGATGTGCATCTCTGCACGTTAAACTCTTCTTTAAAAAATTATGTGTAAGATCTACTCATACAAATATAAAAAACAAAGCATAGTATATAATAAGGATCAAGTAAATGTTATAGGAATTCAGAGTCCTGACTCTGATAGTAGGAAAAGCTAGAATTAGAGTTAGTCCCAAGGTATTAGCACTTTAATGAATATAAATAAGGTGTAAAGATATTCTAAGTAGAGAGAAAGGACAAAAGCAAAGATCTGTGGGTGGTATACAGTACAAGACATCTTTAGAAAACAGTGCCTGGTACATAGTGGGTATATGGTAAATAAATGTAGCTAGATAGATAAATTGATTTATCAGGGATTAATGTAGAAAAACAGCAATATATAAGATGGGAAGGTTGAACTGGGGCTAGATAATTGATCATCTTAAATATGAAGCAAAGGTACCTAAAATCTATTCTATATACCTAGGCTCTTCAAATAAGACTATGTATATACCATATGGGGCATTGGAAGATCCGTGGGACACTGGAAAATATAAACATGAAGCATCTTTCAGCCTCATAAATGTTATTTAAAAATTTGAAGAATTAAGTCAAGTAATTTAAGTGATACCTACCTTAAAACATTTTGAAATTAAAACAGATGTATTTTGGAGTGGAATGTAAAACTTACGTGAATTTTTATTACAAAAAAGGAGGCATCAAAGAAAAATGTTGAACTTGTAATGAAGTGCTTTCAGCTATGCTACTTTTGTTTACATCCTTTGCTGGCAGAAGATAGATAGAGACATGAAAGGGATTTAAGCAAGGTAGTAGCAGGATTAATGTAATGACTTAGTTATATTAATCTAGCAGCAAGATATGGGCTGCTGAGAATAGGAAAAAGATTAGAAATCTATATCCTTGCTAAAGAACTACTGAAATAATTCCTTTGACCTGTATGATGGCTACTTGTATACCTAATCCTGAATTGTACCCCACATCTTTAAATAAAAAATATAAAAATATTTTTAAAAAAATTACCAGGGTGGGGGAGAGAGGTGGGATTGGCAGTAGTGGGAAACTGCTGGGGAGGGAGAGGGCACACCTCATCAACAAGGGTACCTGTATACCTAACCCTGAATTGTACCCCACACCTTCAAAATAAAAAATTTTATTTATAAAAGAAATAATTCCTTTGACCAAATTTTAGTCAGTCTCTTCTGAGTCCTCTAACTAGACTTCAGCCTTGGGCTCCTCTGTTCTTAGTCTCATGACTCTGCTTGTTGTCTACAAAAATAAATAAATAATAACAACAAGATGATGACTAGCTTTGTTTTATGTCTTATGAAATTTTCATAAGCAATACAGGCATAGTTGTTAAGAACAAATGAATTGAATGAATGTAAGTGGGATAAAATAATATATATATATGATAATAATATATATCAGCCAAAAACAGTTTCAAAAATCTTTTTGTAACTTGAAATCGTAGAGTTATGCTAAGTAAGTAATATTCATTGAATATCTAAATAACTCTTAAGTAAGATAAACTACTGAAACATTAATTACTGAATATAAATATAAGCTTATATACTTTTGGCATCCTGTTTTCATATAATATAGAGAAGCTAAAGATATTTGGGTCTGTTGAGAAATGTTCTTTTTGCCACATGAAAAACTGTACTAGGAAGGCGCATATGCCACCAGAAATTTGAGATAATATATTCATAGAATGCTAGTATGTGACACACAATTCACAATTTTCTACTTCCTAGTTTTCTCTGTAAGAGAAAGGTTACTAATGGTTAGAATTACAATCAATATATGTAATTAAAATCACTAGAAATAATAAGCGTGAAGGGAAACAACTCTGTATTCAAATCATGCAAGTAAAGAAAGACATGTTTTAATAAGGAAAAGGATAAAAGATATAAAGAATATGTTTCATTAAGAAAAAAGGGAGTAATTTTGTACAAAAGTAAGATAACTGGTTGTTTTAGAATGAGAAAGAGAAAAAGAGTAGGACAAAAACTGAATGGATGTAAAAATATTGTAAAAGAAATATTGTGAAAAGAAATTTTGTGTAGTCAAGCTGCTAAGATTGGATGGATTTATTTATAAGGTTCTTTAAAAAATAGAGTTCATAATGTACTGATGCAGAGCTAGAATTTGGTTTTCTCTTTGTGAAAAGAACAAAGTTTTCTTGGCTTTATCATGTTTTTAATTACTTAAAAATCACAAGTCTTCTTTTTCTTTAATTTTTATTTTAAAGATGGGGGATACATTCAGGGTTAGGTATACAAATGGTCATTATACAGCTGAGGTCTTCTCAATATTAAAAGACCTAGGTTTGTTTTTATTTTCTTTTTTAAAATTACAACTATGTAACCTTCTTTAAAATCTTTTGTCACCTTAGTTAAATGGATAACTAAGTATTGTTTCACAATGACCCATGATCCCATTTAATCAAGTGTTCAAGGCTGGGCATGGTGGCTCAAGCCTGTAATCCCAGCACTTTGGGAGGCTGAGGCAAGAGGATTGCCTGAGTCCAGAGGTTCGAGACCAGCATGGGCAACTTGGTGAGACTTCATCTCTACAC
>CAUYQG010096786.1:0-13560 GCA_963574415.1 Tarsius wallacei
AGACCTCATCTCTACAATAAATAAAAAAATCAGCCGGGCGTGGTAGCGCGTGCCTGTAATTCCGGCTACTCGGAAGGCTGAGGCGGAAGGATCGCCGGAGCCCAGCAGGTCGAGGCTGCGGTGGCCGGGAGCGGCCACTGCACCCCAGTCTGGGCGACGGAGTGAGACTCCAACTCAAAAAAAAAAAAAAAAAAAAGAAGCTTCCCCTGGCGGCATTACAATAAGGAGAGAACAAAGGGCAGATGATGGAAACACAAGTGGACTATAAAGCCTGGCCTCTAACTGGAGCCGGAGTATTCCAAGACGAGGACAAGGTCCTGATGGGATACCAGGGTGCTCTGTGAAAGTTTACTCAGGATGGAGGTAAGTTCATGACTTAGCTTCCTGGAATAGGAATGGTCTGCAAGCTCTCCAGTTCAGTGCCCAAGGAGTGTGCAAAAGCCTGCCTTTACAATTCTTCAGGTGATCTCACACAAAGGGCACGATCACAGCAAATATTCTCTTTTGAATGCCAACCACAAGGTTTTTCTCCATCTTTTCTTTCAATTTAGTTTTCTTTCTTTTTCTTTTTGAGAAAGCAGGATTTATTGAGAGGACAGAAAAGCTCCTGTAGTCAAAGGGGACATGAAGGGGGTACCCCCCTTTTATTTTTTTTGAGTCTGGGTCTCACTCTGTTGCCCAGGCTGGAGTGCATGGCACGCTCACTGCCACCCCAGTGTCAACCTGCTGGGCTCCGGCGATCCTTCCGCCTTAGCCTTCCAAGTAGCCAGAACTACAGGCGTGCGCTACCACGCCCAGCTAATTTTTTATTTTATTGTAGAGACGCGGTCTCGTCAAATTGCCCAGGCTGGTCTCAAACCCACGGACTCAGGCAATCCACTCGCCTCAGCCTCCCAAAGTGCTGGGGTTACAGGCTGAGCCACCAAGCCCGGCCCAAATTTTTCATTTAATTTTTATTTTTAGAGATGGAGTCTTACTCTGTGCACAGGCTAGAATGCAGTGGCACAATCTTAGCTCACTGCAACCTTGAACTCCCAGGCTTAAGGCCTGAAGTCATCCTTTCACCTCAGCCTCCTCAGTAGCTGGGATTACAGGTATGAGCCACTGCGCCCAGCCTCATTTTATTTTTTTAACTGACAAATAATAATTTACATAATGATGGAGTACACAATGAGGTCTGCATACATATGGGATCAAATCAGAGTAATTATTATACTGGTGTCCCTTGGATTCAGCAGCATTAGAAATACACTCCAAGGACAAAAGGCAAACAAAAGAAAAAGAAAAGCAGGACAAGCATCCTAACCTCAAACACTGGACTAACTCACCTATTTACTCACACAAAGGAGCTGAGATAGCCTTTTTAGTTGACCAGCTAGTGGCCAGTAAAATAAACCGCAGCTCACTTGTGTCCCCACTGGGGACATATAGACTTCAGGTATCTAACGTATGTCTGTGTAGCACGCACTTGAAAGAAAATGCAGCAAAATAGAATGATGCATAGAAATGGATGGTGTCTGAAAGGGAGGCTGGGTCAATGGCTCTGACATGCAGCTGGGTGGGGACAGAAAGGATGTCCGAATTTACCTGACCATCGGGCAGTCTTGCCTCCCGGCTAGTTGTGAGCACTGTGGCGGTACGGAGGCAGCAGGCTGCTGACAATCTATAAGAAACTGACAAATTAGACATGTATACAAAGCGACGACAGAGCAAGGTGTTAGTAACAGTAACTAAAGCAGTTGCCTGAGAGATTTAGTGAGGAATGTGCATTTACACAGAAACATCTGGAAGCATTTTTTGCTCCATGAATGATGCCAATAGACAAGACAGGTCTTTTTTCTTCATTAAATACAGTGTTAAAAAATTAGTGACACAAAATTAGTAACGAGATTTCTCAAGTACATTAAGACATGTGGCCATGTGTAGTTGGTATTTTGTTACATCTAAAAATAAAGGGTCTATTAATATAATGAAAGATCTTTGAGTTCTGAACGTGAACATGATGCTAATTACTTGCTTAACGCTTAGATCTGCTATTCCAAAATGGAATATCTATTTGGATAACTGGTTTTACTATCAGGACACACAGACATATTGTCAGTCCTATAAGTACACTGAGAAAAGCATGCAATATGCTCTTTTCCGTAATTATTATAATGATATTGGACAAGGAAATCACTTTTACAGTTTTCTTTTTTTTTTTTTTCTGAGTTGGAGTCTCACTCAATCGCCCAGACTGGAGTGCAGTGGCCGCTCCCGGCCACCGCAGCCTCGACCTGCTGGGCTCTGGCGATCCTTCCGCCTCGGCCTTCCAAGTAGCTGGAACTACAGGCGCGTGCTACCACGACCGGCTAATTTTTTGATTTATTGTAGAGATGAGGTCTCGCCAAGTTGCCCAGGCGGGTCTCGAACCCATGGGCTAAGGCAATCCACTCACCTCAGCCTCCCAAGGCGCAGGATTACAGGCTGAGCCACTGAGCCCGGCTACCTTTACCGTTTTCTGAAAACTGAGTTTATATATTTAAAAAAAGATTGTTAGCAGAAATCTTAGAATTATATAGTAAATTGTTAGTGACTAATGGAGAACACTAATCTGAATGAATGGGAGCTCCATTTTCTTTTGTCTTCACCATTTTGTTTTATTTTATTTTTACATTTTTGGAGTCGGAGTCTCACTCTGTCACCCAGGCTGGAGTGCAGTGGTATGCTCACAGCCACCACAACCTCAACCTTCTCAGGCGATCCTTCCGCCTCAGCCTTCCAAGTAGCTGGGGCTACAGGCGTGAGCCACTGCGCCAGGCATTGTTACCATTTTAAAGTCACATAATGTAATTCACACTAGATTAACAATGCTAGCTAGTGAAAATTGTATGATGCTTTAGCTAATCACATGTGTCACCAACTCCTAGAAAGACTGTGTTCTAAAAAATCAAAGAGAAGTCTGTTTACTGGGACGAGGCTGATCATACTCAAATCATGCGAGAAGCTGGTTAGAAATGCATACATCATATTTTTGCAAAACGATTTTTGCAAAAAGAAAGTTAAAATTCGAGTTAGACTTGAAAATTAGTATTAAATAATTGAAGCATTTCCTCTTGTTGACTGCCTAGACTATGTATTTCCTTAGCAAACCTCTTTCCTTATATGTTATATAAATGATACTTAAGTCAAATTATCACAGATTCTGGATTTACAGCCTTAAATTAATGAGGTAGGATACAAAATCAAATGATTTTGGGTTCATTTAAGAAAACATCACTACTGAAGGGACCTTTTATATGGTGGTCTTTGTCGCAGAGTCAACATTACATACGAATAGGGATGAGGGGAGCTGATTTTCGTGGCATAGCTGGTGTTCAGATGATCACACTGAAATGTAACAAATAATTATGCTTTCTCAGATTTGGGGACGTCTGTGAGTGTTTTCCCATTTTGCAGATTGATTAGCTCCAGATTCCCTTTTGTAGAAACTCAGAGTCTTAAAGGACACATTCATTTGTCTCTTAAAAATGTTTGTCTGCTCCTTGTGTCTTTTCCAACAGTTTTCCTTCCTGAGTGGTAATTTAGGAATGTCTTGGACTAATTTAGCCCATTATGTTGATAGGCCACCAGACGTGCAGTTTTCAAGTCAACCAGGTGTGTGTGGCCCTCCTATGGTGTATTCGAGTAAATGCAACAGATGTAAATAAATGCAAGCACTCCAAAAACCACTCTGGAATCCTTAAGCTTACATAGCCAGGGAGGGATCAATTAAGCTCCTCTAAAGCTGAGTACTGGCCCCTGTGAATGGCCAGCCTTAGAATTAGAGTAATTAGGGTAGTAAAATGGCTTAAATCTTTTTTTATATCTCAGTTATATTAAAATGATTTTTTTTGCCAAGAGTCACAGACTATTTATTCAAAGTATACTTTGTAATAAAATTTAGAAAGCAGGTGATCAGAACCACAATGCACTCTCTTAACATTTGTTTCACGGTGTGTTATCCTTAAAGAATAAAAATCAAACTCCAGAGGATAAATGATGATAGCTGTAAAATTTAAGCTAAGAAAACAGCTCTGTTGCTGTCACTCAGTTGTCTTCTGGCCCCTCCTCTCAGGTAGACAGTCCCCAGTTCTGTTCATTTCCAGCCAGCTGAGCAGCAGATGCGTCTAATACTTTGTAAAATGAGGGGGCTGGCTTGAGAGACTGAGAAAGTTCCTTCTAGCTCTGAGATGCTGTGGGCCCTGTATGATCTCCCCTGCTGTGTCTAAGACCTACACTGCTATACTCACTCTGGAAGGACCTAGCAATCTTATTGCTTTTGAGGGTATAAAAGATGCCAATTATGTGGCTGAAAGAGCAGGCTTGGCAGAATCGTCGAAGACACTGCTGTCATCTGGCCACCAATATCCATCTTAACCATTCAACAACCAAGTTATTAAATTCCTACTATGTGTCAGAAACCGTGTTAGGCCGTGCGGAGGGGGGAGGGAGTGCCGGGGTGGTGGAGGTGGAAACAGAAAAAATGTGGTCCCTGCCCCACTGAGGAAAACAAGCATGTTCAATAGACAATTACAATCAAGTGTCATGGTGATGGTGATGGTGGTGATGACGGTGATGATGATAGCATCTAGTACTTGTATATTGCTTACCATGTGTCAGGCACTGTGTAGGCACTTAATACACATGCTCTCCTTTAACCCTGTTGTATTATTCCCACTTGACGAGTGAGGAAAGGGGACTTGGGTTAAGGAACTTGATAAACACCTCCACTAGGAGATGGAGATGGGATCTGAATCCAGGATCATATGATCCAATGGCTGAACTGAACTTACAGACATCTCACTGTATTTCCTCTATATTTCTTTAAAAATACAGAGAGAAGGAGAGCGTTGGAGTCTTACTCTGCTATGCACACTGGAGTGCGTTGGCATAACCATGACTTGCCATAGCCCCAGCCTCTTGGGGTCAAGGGAACCTCCCTCCTCAGTCTTAAGTAGCTGGGACTACAGGTGCATGCCACCATGTTCAGCTAATTTGTTGTTGTTTTTTTTTTTTTTTGTAGAGACTAGCTCTTGCTACGTTGCCCAGACTGGTCTCGAACTCTTGGGCTCAAGCAATCCTCTCAACTGGGTCTCCCAAAGTGCTGGGATTATAGGTGTGAGCCACCACATCCAGTTGGCTGCCTCAGTATTTCTATATCTATTGCACTGTATTTCCCAAAGGAGAAGTGTAGAGTATTATAGGACCTCAAAGCAGAGATTAATTAAATCTAACTAACTAAACTTAATTAAAATGAAGTGGTCAGAGAATGCTTCCTAGAGACTGTGATATCTAGGTTAACACCTAACCAAATGAGTTAGCCAAATGGCTTTGCAACTACAAACTGTTCATTGTCTCTACAAATAGTAGTAGGATATTTTTAACATAAAATGACACCGTTCACTTGAAATGATCAGAATGGAATTAGATAACTGTATGTTTATATTATGAGGCCACAGGTCTGGGAAATGTCATAGCATATTCAAGAAACTGCTTATTTCATTTTTTAGAGACAGGTCTCATTCTGTTGCCCAGGTTGGAGTGCGGTGGCATAATCATAGCTCATGGTAACCTCGAACTCCTGGGCTTCAGTGATTCTCCCATCTCAGTCTCCTGAGTAGCTAGAATTAGCCTGCCCACTTCAATAGATGATTAAATCCTCAAGGGCAAGGACGAATGAACTGCACAGGAAGAGCCCCCCTGGATGACGTTCTTCCAGAAACACAGGCCTCAAGTAGAAAGGAGGGTAGAAAAAGGAAGGAAGAACAAGGGAGGAAAGCATGTGCTCAATCAACAGGGTAGAATCTTTTCATAAACTTTTTTTTTCTTGAGTTGGAATCTCACTCTTTGCCCAGGCTGGAGTGCAGTGACATGCTCACGGCCATCACAGCCTCGACCTGCAGGGATCAGGTGATCCTTCTGCCTCAGCCTTCCAAGTAGCTGGGACCACAGTCACGTGCCACACACCTGGCTAATTTTTTGATTTATTGTAGAGATGAGGTCTCACCAAGTTGCCCAGGCTGGTCTCAAACTCCTGGGCTCAGGCAATCCTCTCACCTCGACCTCCCAAAGTGCTGGGATTATAGGTGTGAGCCACTGTGCCCAGCCTCCATAAACTTCATGTGTTACCTGTCTTTTAACTTTTATTTTAGAAATAAGGTCTCGCTATGTTGCCCAGGCTGGTCTGGAACTCCTGGGTTCAAGCAATCCTCTCACCTCAGCCTCCTGAGTAACCCAGACTATAGGTGTGTGCCATCACACTCTGCCACTCCAGAGTTTTTGTTTTGACTGTTTCCACATTAAGGAAAATAAGTATTTAAACACTTTTTAAAATATGGAGATGGGGTCTTGCTGTCTTGGTCAGGATGGTCTTGAACTGTTGGCCTCAAGCAGTCTTCCTGCCTCAGCCTTCCAAAGTACTGGGATTACAGGTGTGAGCCACCACACCCGGCCAGAGTATGTTTGCTATGGAGGACTATATTAAAATCTCACATATTTCTGAGACTATTTTATTTTCTTTAACATTTTAATTTCTCTCTCCCACCAGAAACAAACACAAAGCTTGGCATCACAGTAGGTGCTCCGCAATCTTCTATTGATTAAATTAATTCAAGTTCACCATATACATTAACTTGCCCAAGGTCACACAGCTAGAAAGTGAAAGAACATAGGCTGGCTGGGTGCAATGGCTCATGCCTGTAATGCCAACACTTTCAGAGGCAGAGGTGAGAGGACTACCTGAGCCCATGGGAGACCAACCTGGGCAGTATGGCAAGATCTCATCTCTAGAATAAATTTTTAAAAAATTAACTGGGCGTGGTGGCACGTGCTTGTAATTCCAGTTACTTGGAAGGCTGAAGCAGAAGGACAGCAGATCGAAGATGCGGTGGCCGTGAGTATGCCACTGCACTCCAGTCTGTGCAAAGAGACCCTGACTCAAAAGTAAACAAACAAACAAAACCCCCAAACAACCAAAGAAACAAAAAACAACAACGAAAAAGAAAGTGGCAGAACAAGGATTGAAATTTAGACTTGGCCAGGTGCGGTGGCTCGAGTCTGTAATCCTCGTACTTTGGGAGGCGGAGGTGAGAGGATTGCCTGAGCCCGTGGGTTAGAGACCAACCTGGACAATATAGCTAGACCTCATCTCTACAATAAATAAATAAATAAATTAGCTGGGCATGGTGGCGCACGACTGTAGTTCCAGCTACTTGGAAGGTTGAGGCGGAAGGATCTCCTGAGCCCAGCAGGTCAAGGCTGTGAGCACGCCACTGCACTCCAGTCTGTACAGAGTGAGACCCTGACTCAAACAAAACAAAACAACAACAACAAAAACCAAACAAACAAAAAACAACAACAGAAAAGAAAGCGGCAGAACAAGATTGAAATTTAGACTTGACTGATGTTAAGGTCTATTTTCTAACTCACCACTCTGATGGCCTCTCAAACTGACACCAGCTACCTCCAGAAAATACCAGAATCACAGACTCAAAGAAACGTAACTTCACCAGAGAGTTGAGACCCTGACTGAAGGCAGTCAGCTCCCTCTAAAACACGAAGCAAGATGAAGGCTACAGGAATGGGGATAATGTCCAGTTTTCAAAAAGAGGTGGCTGAAAAGAACACATTTTGCTGGCAGGGAGAGAAAGTCTTGCTGTGTGGCTTTCTCTCAGGCTTCTACTATTTATAAGCTTTTTAATGTAATCCAGAAAATTACACAGATTTCTAAAGGTCAATGGCTTAGGGAGTCCAGGAGCCCACTGGTGGCTGTTTGGGACAGGAGGGAGGGCCACATGTGGAAGGAGGCAAGGAACACTTCCACGTTTTGGCTCCCACCCGGGCAGGATGGGTGTTGGTGAGGACCACATGGATGAAAGTCGATCTGCAAAGGGCGGGGACACAACATCAATAAGGGTACCTGATCGCAAACCAGGTGAAGTGGGGACCAAAGGGAGGCCCAAACTTTACCTGTACAATGACCACTTGTATACCGAATCCTGAATTGTACCCTACATCTTAAAAAAAAAAAAAAAAAAAAGAAAGTTGATCTGGGAAGACCACATCAGCCAGGATGGTAGTAGAGCTCAGGGGTGGCTTACAGCAGCAGCTCTTTGTGACTGTCTCCTATGGTATGGCCGGCACCCACCCGCTCATTGTCCGGACTTGAGAACTAACACATTCCCTCTCCTTTTCGTGTTTTTTTTTTTCTTTGAGTCGGATTCTCACTCTGTCACCCAGACTGGAGTGCAGTGGCCGCTCCCGGCCACCACAGCCTTGACCTGCTGGGCTCCGGCAATCGTTCTGCCTCAGCCTTCCAAGTAGCTGGAACTACAGGCGCGTGCTACCACACCTGACTAATTTTTTGATTTATTGTAGAGATGAGGTCTCACCAAGTTGCCCGGGCGGGTCTCGAACCCGCGGGCTCAGGCAATCCACTCACCTCAACCTCCCAAGGCATGGGATTACAGGCCGAGCCACCGAGCTCGGCTTACATTCCCTCCTTTTCATGAGATCCTGTTTTCCACACCATATCTCCTTCCCTCGTGACCACAAATTCTGCCAGGAGTTCCTCAGTTCCCATAAAACAGGAATGTGTCCTCTGAGTTTTCCTTAGGCCAAATACTCAAGTTCTTCCTGATAAGACACGATGGCACTCTTCTCCTTGCTCTCTGACCACGTCTCAGTTTGTGCATATCCTTCTAAAAATGAGGTGATCAGAAAGGAAATCATGTGTGGTAAGACATGCCTGGTGAAGAGCAGAGTGGTACCAGCTTGTCACATCCGAGATCTCCCAATCCTATTTTAACGGCAGAAAGCTCGCAGGGCACAAAGACCATATGAGGACACAGCAAGAGAAGGTGGCACTCGGCTAGGCAAGGAGAGAGAACTCAGGAGAAACCAGACCTGCCAACACCTTGATCTTGGATTCTGAGCCTTAGAAACTGTGAGAAAATTAACTTTTGTTGTTTAAGGTACCCAGTCTGTAATTTGTGATGGCAGCCCTAGCTGACTGAAACAGTCTTTGATACTTGCTCCAGAGTAGAAGGACTCCCTTATTTTGCCAAGGGTACTTCTTTGGTCTCAATAAACCAAGAATAATCAAGCTTCTCTTAAATTATTCTAAACTCTACGCAGTTCGAGGGTTGATTTTTTTTTTTTTTTTTTTGAGACAGGTTCTCACTTGGTTACCCAGGCCTCAGCCTCATGAGTAGCTGAGACTACAGACACGTGCCACCACTCTCGGCTAATTTTATTATTTTTTTGTAGAGACAAGGTTTCACTATGCTGCCCAGGTTGGTCTCGAACTCTTAGGCTCAAGTGATCCTTCCACCTCAGCCTCCAAGACGTTGGGATTATAGGCGTGAGACACTGCACCCAACCTACAATAGGCTTTAACTCAAGAAAACTCAGAGCAAAAAAAATAGGAAAAAGTCAGAAGCACAAATTCTGAATGAGAATCTGCACTCGAATTTAAGTAGACTTCCTTCTTAGCAAAAGCACTGTAGACAGAAGTGAAAATAGCCAAACCAATGGTATTGGGGAAAACTAAAAAGATGACAGAATGTGAAATTTGAGTAATTATGTAAGTAGAAAATATAAATTTCTATATTTTTATCCTGTGTACTGAGATGGAGACAGTAAAATTGCCCAGTTATAAATGTCTCCCAAACTCAGAAATTCAGATAATAGTACAAAGGAGCACGCCATATAAGTTCCCAACACACTTATGAATTCACTGAGGTCTTATGTGAAACCACAACACAATAATTGTCTCCCATTTGCCAATGCTGTTTCTGTAACCATTTCCTATAGTCTCCTGGCTCTCCTTTTCATTCTCTATTCTCTTTCCTTTGCACTCCTCGGCTCGCCTCCATTTTCGCATGAAATTTAGAGTACATCAGAGAGACCTCTGCATTTAGATTCCGGCTCTGGTAGCCAGTAACTGAGGGACACTGAACAAGGGACTTAACTATTCTGAGCTTCCGCTTTTCTATCTAGGTGGGAACATTAAATATCAATCTTCCAGGGAAGATCAGGTGAGAGAATGTTCGTGAAAGTATGCAGCCCAGAGTCCATCATTTAGATGTGAAAGGAAAGGCAGGCGTCGACGTGACCTTGAGGTTTCCAGCATCAAGAAACAAAATAAATACTATTAACAACAGTGCAACAAGAGAGGCCAAAAGGGATCATAGAATAAATTCCTTTCCATGAGCCCTTATTCCTATCATGATATTTCTCTGAAACGCTCTTCTGTTTCTCAGACTATTCAAAGCCGAGTTTTGACCACACCAAAGGAAGTGCTCGCTTCCTCCAAAGTCCCTTAGTGCTTATCTCGTCTTCTCCAGCATTTCTTGCACAACTTTTGGCCACTTCTTTCCTTGCGGTAAACCTAACCTCCCCAGCCGTACTGTTCAGTTCCTTGAAAGCCGGCAGGACCTGCCTTAAATGCTCTTTCCTCAGAATAGTTTGCTAGGGAATTTGCACGTGTACTGACTCCACCTTCCTTAAAAGATTCTGGGATTTATTGCTTTATTAGCACCATTGATGCCACTGTTTGATCAACTCACTTGAGACAGGGAGAGTTTACAATTTAGACATTCTGTCATTATAACATCTTTCTAACAAAAGGAATAAGAAACAAGTCATATCTGATAGATTTTAACGTTAATTTAGTGATATCACATGGTCAATTATTCTTCTTTGGTAATTGTAAAACTTTGATATATAAATCTTAAAAATAATTTGAAAATTGCCATTACTTAAGATGTGTCAAATAATATTAATATAAGTTATTCCTCACTAAATCTACAAAATGATGAATAGTGTTAGTGAATTAACAGAAAAGTCAATGGAAAGAAGCCTCAAAAAAAATTCTCCTTGTAGTAACAACGTCAACATTTAAATAGTCCTATGAACTCCTAAACAAATACACTGAAAAAACAGACATATAGAGGAGAAAATTTGGGAATTAATAACAAAATCAGGGGGTAGAAATATTATATAAAAATAAGAAGAAACATTTACATAAATATTAACAGTAATTA
Organism: Tarsius wallacei; assembly: GCA_963574415.1. Lineage (NCBI taxonomy): Eukaryota > Metazoa > Chordata > Mammalia > Primates > Tarsiidae > Tarsius > Tarsius wallacei. The sequence goes on from CAUYQG010096786.1 coordinate 11,067, forward strand.
GAAATAGTGGACGTTTTAAAAAAATCTAATCTAATGATGAATTTACTGGTACATTGACACTAATAAAATGGAGAGCTGTGAACACCTTTTAACATTTTATAATCAAGCACATAGAGCTGGCAATCTCATCCCTTTTCACCAAACATATCACATACCCTGTTAAAACACTCGTTTCTCTGAAAGTCCCCACAGATAAGACGAGAGCATAACTTCCAGTTTCTCAGGGTGTAATCTGCTAATGTGTATCACCAGACATTTCAGACTTACATTTACATCAGCATTTAACACAGTGAATTCCATTATATGTTTATAACCTTGATGGTCAGAAACAATTGTTATTCGTTAAAAATTTCCGGAGAATAAAAAGACAGAATTGTGGAAACACATTCAAAAAATTTCAGTACAGACAATTCAAAAATAAGACCTGGTGACAAATCTTGAAAAGCATCTGGTTCTGTCTTCACATAAATGACAACTGCATATAGTTTATCACACTTCAGTGACAAGCATTAAAATTGTCTTCAACAATGTAGGTTCAGAGCATGACTTGCTAAGAAGTGGAGAGGGAGCATTTTGAGACTTTGCAGTGGCTATAGATTAGATACTTTCATTCTGCTTTCCATTTGCTGTCCTGATGAGTAGCATACAACTAGCTGATGAAACAAAGCAATATTTATAGAAAAATCTATTTTTATTTCAAATATTGCAGAAGAGAAATATAAAAACGCCCTGCAATATAGTCAACTTTCAGTTTCTGAACAACTTACAATTAAATCATAAGCATGTGTGTAATCAACATCGTATGGTAGAAAAGACACAAAAGACAAAAGGGGAGAGGGTAATTAAATACAGTGGCACCAAGAGGTAAAAGTACATTTTGCTGCCAGATTCTGACTCCAATTAAAAACCTTTTAAAAGATAACCTTTTGTTTAGAAATGACCTTTTCAAGAGCAATGCCAGCTGGCACAAAGTTAACTCGAGGTGGTATGGCGGTCTGTTCTTGCTAAGCAAAGGCAATAATGGCACATATCTAATGTAGACCAGATGTACCTTTGAAATGCCAGAATTCATGCATCATCACAAAGAAACAAAAGAGAAATAAGTTAAACAAACTACAACCAAGAATCCACTAAAGAGAACAGTTGTAAAAATAGACCCTAAACAAGAAAGATGTATGAGACACCACTCAATGAAATATGTTTGACTTTCTTATTTAATATTTTCACTTTTTTTTATTTCAAAAAAAAAATCACACCAGAAAATACTCTGAGAGGCTCAGAGCATCTTCTTCTGTAAATCGATGGATCTGAAAACTACAGATTTCACCAGTGTCAGTTGTTTCTAGACTTGTTTTTTTTTTTTTTTGAGTTGGAGTCTCACTCTGTTGTCCAGACTGGAGTGCAGTGGCCACTCCCGGCCACCGCAGCCTCGACCTGCTGGGCTCCGGCGATCCTTCCACCCTCAGCCTTCCAAGTAGCTGGAACTACAGGCGAGCGCTACCACGCCCGGCTGATTTTTTGATTTATTGTAGAGATGAGGTCTCGCCAAGTTGCCCAGGCGGGTCTCGAACCCACGGGCTTAGGCAATCCACTCACCTCAGCCTCCCAAGGTGCGGGATTACAGGCTGAGCCACCGAGCCCGGCTTTCTAGATTTGTTTTTAAGAAAAGAAGAAATACGTATAACAGGTAATCCATTTTTGAGGAAATAATTCAGAAACTTCAAAGCTGAACCAAGTGTTTCAAAATGTCCTCTGTCCTCACAAGCAAATTAAACCATAAATATAACTTGGCTAAGGGAAAGAGAAAATGTTTAAATACCACATATTTTAAAAATCTAAGTTTACAGAAGATGCCTATTCATTTTCAAAGAAAAGAATAAGGATTTACAATAACAAGCTTCCTAATGTAAAAGTATTTGGTTCATAGAAATTTAACTGAAGCAGAGCTATTCAGGAATAAATCTATTAAGAAAAATAAGGTTCGCCTACAGGTTTACAGCCAACTTACCTCTTTTTGCTTTTGATGTCAAGTAGTGCATAAAAAGAAAAACAAATTCGTTTAACTGATTCTAATGTCGTTACATAATGGCTTATTTCATACATACCAAGTCAGAATAAAGGACTATGGTACTATTTTTAAAGGTTTTTGTGAGTAAAGGTGAATTTGGGACTGTCTCGAAAGCCAGCAACAGGTATTCCAGATTAACTAAGTAGCATACTCGTTGGGATATCTGTGTCAGGGACCTGAGGACCATTTAGCCAGAAGCAAATGGTACCTCTTCCTGCTTTGAATTTTTTCCCCTCCCCCCGTTTTTTTTTTTTTTTTTTTTAAGCGATGGGGTCTTGCTATCATCCAGGCTGAAGTGCTGGAGCTCACTGCAGCCTCCAACTCCCGGGCTCAAGCAATTCTCCTACCTTGGCCTCCAGAGTAGTTGGGATTACAGGCTAGAGTACCATGCCCAGCTTCCATGAATTTTTTAATCTCAGTTCTTAT